>VZTV01091739.1:349-46017 GCA_013400875.1 Anhinga rufa | reverse complement strand
TAGTCCACAGCTGTGCTTGCTTTCTGTGACCCAAGATCAGCAGCTATCTTTCTCAAGTCCCCTGGATCATTTCTTGTCTTGTAAAGCAGGAGTAAGTCTTACCTGCTGCACACCCTGCCTTGGCATAGTAATCTATCTGTTGTTACACACGCTGCTGTTCCCAGCTCCTTTTTTTTTTCCCTATGTATACACATCATCCCCTAAATCATATTCCTCTGGTGACTTCAAAACTAATTCTCCACCACTTTCTGCAGATACAGCAGCTATTTTTATTTTTTGCATCCTGATCTGCTTTTGCAAGCATCTAACTTTAGCTTCACATTTAATATGATCAGGTTCCCTTGGAGCTCTCCTTTGCTCTAAGGTGAATGGCTGCACTGTGAATGTTAATCCTTCTACTGGATTCTGCCGCCTTCTGCTTCTGTGGCCTTTCTTTCCCATTTTCTGAATTGAAAATACTGTATTTCATGACTACCTTTTTGAGCCACTAGACTGTACTACTTTTCAAGTTTCTTAGTATTTTCTTTAACAACAGTTTTCAGATCAAAGCAGTTATTTTCTGCTTTTACTCTGGCTCTGTCATCACAAAATGTTTTAGCTCCTTCCACAACAGTCACAGTAATACAGGAATTTTATCCTCAAGTTTTACTTTATAAGCTCTGCACTAACTAGAGAACATTTATTCTATACCAACCCTGGTCCTATGGGTTGAAATGAAACATCACCTCTTCCATGGAGAGGTGCCTGTAGCCTTGAAAATCTTGGGTGGGTTTTTATGTTGATTCTTTTATATTGTTCAGATCTTCAGCTAGAACAGTTAGTATCATTTGGGTGGCATTAGTGGTTTGTCAAGGTCACTTCCTGCAGTGACATAAAGCTTGGTGTCCAGCTAAGAAACAAAGGACTTGGCAAGCTGCAAAGGACACATGCTGGCTAGCTAATGAAAAAACATCTTTTCTGGGGCCATGCAACGTCCTAGACTGAACACAGCAAAAGGAAGCTATGAAGCCTTCAGACTGAAATTGATCTATTCTTACACAAGGGCTTTATGGAGTATTGAATCTCAGGAGCCTTCCCCTGATCAAAGGGACCAGCGTTGTCTTTGGGCTCTTTACTGACATGGAGTGCTTCTGGAACAAGTCATGTTTACACCATGGAAACAGCCTGCAATCCAACTGAACGTTTCACTTTGTTGAGCTGGCCAGCAAGGATGAGATCCCTGATCAGAAGCAGAAGAGGAAAGAAAAGGGTGCAATATGCTAATAGTGGATCCAAAGCAGAAAAAGAGAGAGATACAGTCCTTCAAGCTGCAAAAGCTCAGAGCTGAACTCAGGGTTATCAGAGGTTCCCAGCAGTGACTGTGGCATACAAGGCATCTTCATGACAGCATACAAGCAGTGACCCCAGGCACAGCACCAGCAGTACCCCTGGAGAGGACTCATGCAGAAGTGGCCATGGTGTTTGTAGGGTCTCTTCCCAGAAGACTGTAAATTCAGGTAGCTCAAGCAGTTACAGTTAGAGAAGAGAATAGTATGTGCCAGTAGAGATGAGGGTGATTATTTTTAGCTTTAGTTTCCACAGAGACTGTGCATCAAAAGTAATAAGAAAGGACTGGCAGGCACAGGAGGCTGTGCGGTTTGCATTCAGCTCCATGAAGAGCATCTCTAGGATGAAGGTAGACCAAGAAATGAATTTGAGAAATGCATTGCTAAAATCAAAAAAGCCAAAGGGCCCATATTCCCATCTTGTCCTGAGGCCCTGAAAGCTCTTAATCAAGGAAGTAGTTTAATTTTGAATTTACTGTTGGCTGTTCTTACGTGTGGCCAATGTGGGCCCTTCAGAGCTTTTAGCCTTGCTGGAAATAGAGCAGGAGTGCTAGAAACTTGGACTCTACTTTCTCCTTCAAGAACCATGAACCTATTCTATGTGCTGTGCAGTTACTTGTATGGATCTACAGCAAGTGCAATAGGCCTTCAGTCTGGAGTGACAGAGTTTTACGTGCTGTGCATTAGGGCTGGTGCCCCAAAATGGGCACAACTGTGAAGGATCAGTCCCTTCGGGATGAATCCCCTAGGGGACCATTCTGATGCAACCAGAGGTCAGGATTTACAGCTAGCAAAGCTGAAAGGACAGCAAATCTTCCATGCGAGAAGAGCCAGCAGAGTGATTACAGCTGAGTTCTGGCTGGAGGCACCCTGGGGCTGGCTGCTGCTTTATCTCACTAAGTGGGTAAGTTCATGCTCTTTTAACTTGGGGGAAAAGCTTGTGGTTCAGTGACGGGCAGGATCTCTTCAGGAGCATGTAAGAACACAGTGTTGATTCAGCCCTGGCTGTGTGTGAGGAAATCCCTGGGAGCATCCACCTTTGTCCTGGCTTACCTGTCAGAACAGCACTGAAATATTGGCCTGAAACATCTGCCACTTTAGTTCTTCACAGATTGTCTGAGCTGGCTCCCTCACACCAAGCGTAATAGCGATGGGGAGAAGGGATGAAAGGGTATAAGGTACCAGTTGTAGCTTTTCTGGTCCTGAAGGGTACACTAAAGCCGGTTAGCCACCAGCTGTCCCACGGAGATTATCCACCCAGTGCAGGCAACCAGGGAGTATTACACCAGTGCTCTGCTTGCTCCCCCCTTCCCTCTCATCCCCTCCAGAGCCAGTGGGGTAGGTAGGACCTTAAAACACCACCTGGTGTCAGGCAAAGTACTTGGGGAAATTCCTCACTGAGCATGATATCGCGCTGTTGGACATTGTCAGGACTCTGGTCTCTCTGGGCAGGCTCAGAAGTGCATGCTCAGGCACCTGGGAAGGCTTTTGGGGCAGTGATTGACAGACCAATGTCTCCAACTTCTTCAGACACTTTCAGAGCTGGGTAGCAGCTGAACAAGTGAGATTGTATATCTGGATTTCAGTCCTTGCCTTTTAATCTGTGATAATAAGTAAATGCTGCTGTCTTTCTGTATAGGGAATAGGAAATACCTTCTGACAGAAGGTTGCTGGCAGAAACTGGTGTCCATTTTGGTCTCTCCGAATGCTGTCACTTTTCCAAACTTCTGAACCGCTTTTTTCCCCCTGCTCCAAAATTCTGGGGGTGTCTGATCTTGTAGATGCTTCTGCCACAGGCTGCATGCTCTCACGTCTGTGAGGCCATTCCAAAGCAAGTGCACTTGCCCTGGTTGCTGGTAGTCAGTGGGAAATGCTCAGCCTCCTCTGCAAATATTGATGTGGTAATACTGACATGGTCATGCTGGGCATTGCACAGGGGCGTCCAAGAAATTCAATGTGAAAATGGATTGGATCCAGTTCCTTATTGCTTTGCTGGCCATGGCCGTGCAGAGAAATGCCGGAGCATCCTTCCCCGCCTACTAGCTGCACCCAGCCCGCACGGGTATGAAAGAGCAGTCGATGAAGTACAGGAGCATCCGTCCTGTGGCTTACACAAGTAGTAAGGAAAGGTTTGATTCAGTGCGGTGAAGGAAAAAGCTCAAAGACGACAGAAAATAGGCCACTTGATCATTCCAGAAATGACCCAGTGTGCTCCGCAAGAAAATTAATCCTGTAACGCGATCACCTCTTTCTTGATACGCCTACAGTGTTCCGGTGCCTTAACGACCCGGCTGTTTCCCCTTGTTTTCCTCCAATGTCCTTGTCCTTCCCGCCCTCTCCCTCCCTCCCTCCGGGCGGGGGCGGACGCCGCGGNCTCCCGCGTCACCGCGGCTCGGCCGGCGGCGGGGCAGGCCGGCGGGAGCAGGGCTCGGCCGCGGGCGCTCGGACACGCCGCAGTCCTGCTTCCGCCGAGGAACGCCCTGCCTCAGTTTCCCTGTCTAAAATGCACCGCATCACCTGCCTCCCTCTTCTTTGGCCGCGGTGCCCAGGGGCCCTGGTGAGAGCCTTCCGCTGACTAGTCACGCACCAGATGGCAGAGACCCCTTCTTTGCTATTGCTTCCAGTGACTAGAGATGGCTAGAGCAAGCTGGCGTCCGGCCAGCAAGGGGGACGCTGATGCTTCGCCTTTGCCCAGGGCCTGCGTGGCCAGACTGCACGTGTTGTGCTGGCAGCCCGCCTGGCCCTTGCCAGATACCGTGCCCAGAGCTCTGCCAAGCGCGCGGATCTGGCAGCTTGTGGGCCCGCCAGTTCTGCTGCTTACATGGACGGGCACCAGCCCGCAACCCTCCCCGAGGTTCATTTGCACGGGGGTGCACACAGCCCCTCTGGCAACAGCTGGGTGTTGTGGCTCACTGGCAGGCAGGGCGCTGTAGGGTGAGCCCGGCGTGGACGCCCGGGCAGGGCAGGCTGTGCTGGGCCCGATGGCGTTATCCAGGTAGGTCCTGCGCAAACGCAGCGCCGCTGCTCCTGTCTGCGTGGTCCCTGCTAACACCCATGGGAAGGAACTGAAAATCAGACACAACTGCATGGCTGGACCAAGCCTTGCCTTGCCCGTGTCGTTCGCCAACTGCTTTTTTCAAGCTCGGGAAGTTAAGCAAGGACCTTGCCTCAGAATCAAATCCCAGGGGTTGTATTGACCTGCGGCAGTTTAGGACCAGAGAACCGCAGAGCAGTGGCATCCTTCAATAACGTTCAGAGTAAGATCTATTCACCTTCTTTGTTCTCAAGTGTGTCTTTCACTCAGTAATACAGAGCTTGCTGCAGAAACTCACTGAAGCTGGCATTTGTCATCTTCAACCTCCTGGCCAGGCCCATGCTCTTCTACCTGGCTGCTTTGAAACACATCTCATAACATGCTTCCAGATGCAGAATGACCCCAAAGGCAGGTCCAAGAAAGCAGCCTGCAGACCTTAGAGCGCTAACAAAGCATGGGTTGTGCCCCATCTCCTTCTGGGATCTCAGCAGGCAGCAGCAGAGCCGGGCTGACCTCCATGCTCAGCTTCCTGCTGATTTTCAGCTTCCTCGGGCACTGAGGCAGTGGCACAGACCTGTCCTCACCTGAATAACCTGGGCTGAGACTCAGCTACCTTTGTGTGTGTGGTGTGTAGGCATTGATCTCTGATCTAGTCAGCCAGAAAGAGCTGCTTTGAGGGCACGGTTCATCTGATCTATTCTAGACATATGTCTGCTTTGCAGTAAGTCACCCCCAAAGCGTTTCTTTCTCCCCTGTGACTACCCAGGGAGCTTGCAGCGACTAGCTCAGACAAGCCATGTGCAGGGGAAGCCCAGTGGGCGACGAGCCTGTGTTCAGCCTTTCAGCTGGAGCCTTGCAAATGCCTGTTGTGGTTGGGGGATCTCAGACAACAGATCAACCGGGGTATGTGCAATACGCAGTTGTGGCTGCTTGCTGTTAAAATGGCATTTCCATTATGGTGTTGCAATCTGCGTCTCATAAAATAGCCTAGCAGCTAGATTCTTTGCTCAGAAGGAGGCTTGTTCCCCATGTCTGACTCCCCTTCTCTGAGGGGGTCCAAGCCCCATCTCCTGCTCCTAGTGAGCAGTCACAAAGTGGCAGCCTCCTGGGCAGACATTCTCCATCTCTGCAGCTGAAACTGTTCTCTTGTGTAGGTCTCTTGGAGACCATGAACAAATACGGTATCAGCACTTTTACGTTCCTTGATATAAATGAAGTTACATGGCCAGAAGCTGAGACTTCTGATGTTTACTGCAAGTGCTATATATAACACCAACATGAAAGCAGAGCATTTATGCATTAGAAGTACATTAACTCTGGAGAAAATCACCGAAAAACCAGTAATATGATCACACATAAACTGCTGGGGGAACTAGACCCAGTCAGGAAAAGTGACCTGTGCTCTTTTGTAATCACTCTTGGAACTTTCAGAGCAATGTTAATGCAAAGGTCTCAAAGCATTTCAGAGATGTGTAATAGGTGGAGACACAGCAATCAAAAGCTGTGGCAGAATTCACACTGATTTTTGTAGACTTTGGATAAAATTAACAGGTAAGGTGTAACAGGCAGCTGGAGGTCAGGAACTGCTGCCCCCAGCCACTCTGCTTGAACCACCAGGTGCCTTTCTTCCTCTTCTAGTCTCAGCTCATCGGTGTCATCGCTCTAAAATGAATGGCACCAAAGTTCACACCTTGTAACTGTATGCACAGAGACTGACACAGCTGTTGAAAACTAGAGAGGCTGTTTCCATCATCTAGTCTGACCGTCTACAGCACACAGCAGCCATTCTTGACTTCTGAAGTCTTCAAATGATGGAAAAGCCTCACAGTCTTAGCTAATTGTTCCAATAAATGCTTTTATTGTCTGGAGCCTGCACTTAATCCTTGCTCTCAGTCCATCTAGTGGTAGTTTTCAACACTGAATCTCTGTTCTCAAAGGCACTTCTGAATGACAAAAGCACAAAAGCTGGTTTAACAATTAAATGACGCTTCTAACGTTTAAAGCTGTACTGCATAGCATAAGTATTGTAATCTGTATTATATGAAACAGTACGTTTCTTTTACATACATTCAAAGTATCTTTTCACATATTGTTTCATATAATATGCAATAAGTGTACATCTAAGTCAGTCAGTTCTGTCTTCTCTGCTTTTGCTCAGGCCAAAGAAATGGATGGTTGCGCTTCGGCTCGGTGAGACCTGATTATTCCTTCACAGGGAGGAAAGTCAATAGTACGAGGGGTGGCTGATAGGAAAATTCTGCTGCTTTGGCATAAAGCTGATGCTCTGATAAAGCCTTGTTATTCCTTGATTTTGTGGATCCCGAGCAAGGAAAGTAGTTTTGTGCATGGCCAAAATAAGGTCTTACAGTGAAGAACAGGATGAAGAATTATTTGGAGCTGGAGATCAGCATTGCCCATACTGAACCAAGAGTGTGAGAAAGCACATAACTGTGCTTTAGGGTCAGCATACTTGTTTCCCCATACAGCAAGTTGCATGGGACTCACAAGATGCCTCGTCTTCCCTGAGCCTGCCCCCCAAAAGGCTGAGCGCACCAGCTAAACTCACCTCAACTGCATGCAGGCATCCTGGGCAGTATTAGCTCTTAGATCAGGCAGCTCTTAGACCCATGATGCCTCTTTGTAGAGCTGTCAGTTGTCCAGAGGTTAGAGTATGTCAGCATCACTACAAGGTTAGTTGCTTTTCACCCAGCTGTTGGCCAGCTGTGGGAGACTACAGCACCAGCAGTGTTGGCCGCGACAATGTATTTGCATACATGGATGCTCAGAGCATGCTGTGTTATGCTGTTGTTGGGTTTTTTTTGTCCTGAGAAGGAAGGCAAGGAGTTTGTGCAGTTCAGCAGCGGGAACAGCAGTAAAGAAAGATGAGTTTTCATCCACCTCTTTCCAGGTTTCCTAGCTGAAACTACAGCCTGTCTCTGCCTCCCCTTAAAAAAAAAGTAGTTATCTCTTAATCGCAAAAGTAGAATGAGACGAATCAAGGAAGCAGAGTGGCTGCCCTAGAGAAATGGCCAGGAAAATAAATACAAAAGCCTGTATGTCTTCCTGTCATGAAAACAATGCAGTTAACTTTTTCAGGTAACAAAGATTTAACATTTGTAGGTGCCAGGCGTGCCTGTGGCTAGCTTGGTGTCAGAGTGATAGAAAGATGAGAGTTACAGCAGTACTACCAGTTACCACAGAACTTCTCTGTCACTGGAAAACCACCTGCATAGAAATTGAATCTATTGTATTTATAGCAAATGAATGCAAACAATGGTGGGTTGGAGCTCTGAATGTGTGACCAGCCCTGTTGGTGCTGGAGGTTAGACAGCACTATAACAACCACCACAGACACAGTAAACCAATAACATGTTCAGAGAATATAAATCACTCTTTCCTATCTCTAGCACTGTGGTGTTCATGACCCGCTGGGTTTCTGATTGCACAATCAAATGGCATTTGACTGAAGTTTGGTGTTTGTAAGGGAAGTTGTTCCTGAGCCAAACCGCTCCTTTGGAGCGCAGCACCGTGACGGGTGGTTTTGTAAAGCGTAGGATCCTCTGTGAAATTACCCTGGGCCTTCCCATCCAGGTCCTCTGTTGTATGACAAAAACCAATGTATGTGACAGATTGGATAAAATCCTCATTGGCTGTCCCTGCTCAACTTAAACCAAGTTTTTTCTTCTGCCACCTGATATCAGTCCCTTGCTGCCAAAAAAACTTTTTGTAATCAGGAAAGAAAACAAGCCAACACATTGAGTATTAAGTCATCATTTATAAATAATTTTTTTCAGATTAAAATGATTTTCTGAAATCTTGTAGGGTTCACTTGTTTTATATCAGGCGCTTAGACAGCACTTATATTATACATGCCCACACTCGGAAAAGATTATTTCTCCCCATGTGTTTATTGTTATTATTCTTTTGTGTGTGTTCCACTTGATTCTGTAAAACATTAAATACACCAGAGGAAATACCAAAGGTGAAGATATTGAATGTGGCTGGTGCTACAAAAGATAAATAAGCTGAAAGTGTTGACCTGACAGCCTGAGATACTATAACAAGCTGTGGGTTTTCTCCACTCCAAAACTGCTTTCAAGCCATGGTCTTTTCTACAGCAAGATGGGAGGGTGAGGAAGCACTGAAATAAAATACTGAATGAATAGAAAATACTTTCAGCTGTTACCAGCAAGTTTTTTAACCCTAATGTGCTTTTCATCCATTCCGCTGCTCGGCAGGGACAGGAGACCCCATTCACCAGTGAGAAAGCACGTCCATGTGTACGCTGCCCTCCCCAAAGGTTGGTCAGAGGACATGGCCGTGCCAGTCTGGAGGTGCATAGCTCTTCCAGGAGGAGACTGCCTTGGAGACTTGTGCATCTTGCTTTAAGGCTGGCTTAATGGGAGAGAAGGTCAGTATCTGCTTTGAGGGGCTGGTGAGGACAACCCTCTCTCCTCAGACTCTTCTTTCTTCTTTTGTAATCTCAGCCCATCCTGTTCTGGTGTTTCTGATTGCCCTGCCCAGGATTTGGCAGCTGGTTTTGTCTCTGCTGTCAGCTCTTTCCTCTTCCCTGAAGGCTCTTTTTTGCTTGGTGCCTCTGCTCTGTCTGTCCCTTGGCCACCATTGTCTGTGGCACTGGATGTTACCTGCACAGTTGGCGCTGGCTGCAGGGGCTCACCACTCTTCTTCCACCTCCTGGCTCCTGAACGTGTGTTGAATTCGTACATTTTGCCAGTGACTTGCAAGGGAGAAAAGACAATCAATTTAAATCATTCCTGCTTTGGCATATTAAGACATGACAGTCCTCAGGATGGGGCTGAAATGGGGAACATGAAGCACCTGGAAAATCAAATCATTTTGGGAAGGTAGCCCTGAGAGGGAAAGCCTCATTTCCGAGCGAGCATGGGGACCTGGTCGTCATGGTGGCCACTCGGACATGCTATTCTATCAGTATAAAAACTGACCCTGCAGTTTTGGGAATAGAAATATTAAAAATAGGACCTTGTAATCCTCTATCATTGGGTAGAGGCTACCAGCTACCATGGGTTAACATGGGCAGTGTAACAAACACATCCATAGTCCTTAGTTACGACTAAGTCTCCCAAAACTTATGCCTTTGGCCATGCTGGGAAAGGCCATTGTGTATGTCTGTGCCTATTTTTTCAAATAGAGTTACCTAGTTGATGTAGCAAAACTTCCTAGGAACACAATATGCTACATACATCTTCCAGACCATGTCAGGTCATCTAGGTTGACCCAAGATTTGGAGATCTGGGATCCCCTATGAGGTTTGGCTGTATGCATTGCTTCTCCATTTGCACAAAACGCATTCTTTCAGGCTTGCTGTGCACATAGTCATTAATAGAGTGAAATACTATGGGGTTTATTGTTTGTGCAAGTACATGCTTCCCTCATATATGTAAAATATTGCTAAATTTGGGTTGTTTAGCACACATGGCTACCTTTCCTCATTAGAGAGATTTTTGTCCCTCCTCAGATTTTATGGGTAATTTCTACTTGTATGTTAAAAGCAAGTATCTTCTCCTTCAGTTCATTTACTACCGAGACATAGGTGGAAAAATTGCCATGCATCCAGTGTGATTGCCTCGTAGTCTAAATCACTGTCTCTTGCTAAACATAGAGAGAATCAGGAGCTATAGTGGTACTTCTTGTAATTAAACATTATTAATGAGACAAACAAAATAACATTAAGGCCCGGGAAAAAAAAGGTGCTTACGTGTTACTACATGTTACAGTTTGTATCAGAATTAATGGTTTCTGACATATTAACACAATTTGAGCAATTAAAGATGAAACTGGATCTCTTTACATGTTATTTCTTCAGACTGC
Organism: Anhinga rufa; assembly: GCA_013400875.1. Lineage (NCBI taxonomy): Eukaryota > Metazoa > Chordata > Aves > Suliformes > Anhingidae > Anhinga > Anhinga rufa. Next base: position 35,808 of record VZTV01091739.1, on the reverse strand, counting down.
TTACAAGGCAGGCATGTTAAAGCAGCCCAGATCAGGAAGCAGCTCCTGACCATCCCTCCTAATCATATGCAACAGGTGATGTGCTGGGAGTTATTAAATCTCATCTACCCACCAAGACTTGATCCTCTAGGGTTTGGGATAAGCCATGGAGGGGAGAGGGGAGGAGTGGGGAGCACACACGTCTCTGCTGACACCACAAAGCTGTGTTATAGCTTGCTGTTTGTGTCAGGCATGACGTAAATGCTATGGCTCTGGGGGTCAGCTTGGATTGACTCAGATATCCTTAAGACTGCTGTGGTCAGGTTTGCTCTAGGAAGGGATCCACCAGCTGTCCTACAAAAACACCAGGAAGCAATTCTTGTAGTGGCCTAGAGAACATCCGTGCTTAATATTTTACAATTGTAGTTACATAGGGAAAAGCAGGGACTTCAGAGCCCATCCCTCCAGATCTCTTTATAAATAGCAGGTGGGCTTGGACCTGGACCAAACTGGCCTCAAACAGCCTCATGGATGGGCTTAATTACACAGTAGAGTCCCATTTGTTCACCCAAATTCTACCAAAGTCCCCGTGCCTAGTGTTTCCTATTAGCTCACAGCATCTGACAGCTCTGCGCCAGCTAATAAGAAACACAAGATACAGGCACTTGGGTGGAAATTTGGCCAGATTAATCCAAGTCTTGAAACAAGCCTGCCTTCTTCTGGATAATTTTTAGACCTATTGTTTCAGACCTATTTTTGGATCTATTTGTTAAAGACCTATTTTTACTGACTACCACCTTTTACCAGCCCTCCCCTCCATGCTGCGACCCTCAGCCCTTAGATGCAGGGCTGGGCACCCTAATGCCAGGCCAAGCATCACGGTGTGGGGCTCAGGCACGGAATATGATTCAGGGCGATGAGGTAAGGCAGATCAACCCTTAGAAAAAAAATATTTGGTAATGAACCCTGCTACTCCAGAGCACAGTGGCCATCACCTGGGGAAGGGGGTAAGCATTAAACTTCCTGGATCATCCTGGTTTTGCTAGCTTTCACCTTAATTTCACTTTTCTCAGCTGGTTAATCAGATATGCTCAGAGTTAGCATAGCTGGATCCTGGTGTCATGCTCGGCAGCTGATGCCACCATGACTATCTAAAAGCAAATGATCTTCCCTTTCCTCCCCAACAAGTGATGCCTGAGCCTTCAATAAACAGCAGCAACGCACTGTTGCTGCAAGGAGGAGGTTTGGGCAGGAGCAAGTATCTCACCCACCCACCCTGCATCCAGGGAGAGGTTTAAGAGATGAAGTCAGTACATCTGCTGCTACATTAACCTGCTGGCCATTTCCCAGATATGGGAAGGGTGAAACCATGTAGCTATGACACACCAGAGCAGGAGGCTTGCAGCAAATTCCTCCTCTCCTCCCACCTTCCTATACCAGATCCATACATTCAGGTTTAGCAGAGGAGTAGTGAATGATCTGGCTATTGGATGTGTGCTTTCAAGGGCCGTAAGTATATTCTATGATTAGAAATGTTACTAGGGCACTGCCTTGATTTTCACTATCTGTGAAATATAGCTTCCATTCTCCTTGGAAACAGCAAACCTGAAATATGAAAAGCAAATGTCAAACCATATTTAAATCAACTAATCCAGTTTATTTCCCCCCAAATATTAATATCCAGTATTAATTGCCTTTTATTACCTGGGTCTCTGGCTTCTCCATCAAAGACAGTGTTTAGCTTTGTCATTGTCTGTGAAGAGAGACAAAATGTGAAATGAATCCTGTGAATTAGTTAAGTAAAAAGGAGGATCAGTGACTTGGAAACCAAGACCTATGTGGATGGAGGTGGATTTGTATGACCTGCATATTGCATTCCTGTAGACTGGTTTTAATCAAAACTGGCACCAAAAGCCATTTGTGGTGTAGGGTGTTGCCACTAGATGTTCAAAGGAGAATTAATAAGGTCTGACATGCTAAATGCCTCCACGTGTGTAACCACAAGAGGGTCACCTCCACCCAGAGGAGGCTTGGGAATCCTTTCTCTGAAGAACCAGGGGAGGGACAGTACATTAATGAAAGGGCCTTGCAGCCTTTATCCTATTATGGCTATGAAAAAGGAAGGAGCCCCAAGATCTAGGAACAAAGAAACATCTATTGCAGTGGAAATAACTATGGCATTTTGCTGCAAACAGCGTATCGAGACCAAACTCTTTAGAGCTCAGGTACACTTGCGTACTTTACTGGTTGCACTCAGGCAGGTCAGGGTTAGCTGCACAGGTCAGCGGTGTCTCAGCAGCACAACATTGCCATCAGTGAAGCTGGGGCACTCTATATCCTGCCTGTGTGGCTGCAGCGAGTCTCCTTGTCACTGCTCCAGGCACAGCCTTTCTGGCCTCCCATGTACAGGGCTGCCAGAGAGGCTGCAGAATTCGGAAGTTGGAAGCAAAGGGGCCACAGCGCGGGTGAGCATCCCTCACACCCACTGTTGCCTCCAAATACAGAGGCCAGTTGGGGCACTGAGTTGTTTTGCGTTTGGGGGCAATCCTTTTTTTCCTTGCCTATCATTTTTATATTCTCTTTGGAAAACAGACACCTTTCATAAAAGGGTCATACGACCATATTGCATGATAGGGCTGGGCAAAACTGGGTTTTGTTTTGAGGCCAGCAGTACTTACCACAACCACTTCTTTCTTAGGTTTCTTCTTTTCTACAGAAAGGAAAATACACATTGTAAAGAATCAGATTTTTCCAATAGTGACTACAGACACTAAAGCCAAGTTTTCCTCAAAAAAAAATAGACATTCTTGGTACTCAACTTCTGAGACATCTCAAATGAGCCTTATTTCTTTTCAAAGGCTGATCTTTCGTACTATCTGAAAAGCAAACACCTTCATAGTATTTTGGAGTCAGAATCCACAGTTGCCAACAATGAATCAGTTTACCCTTGAAAAGTCTTATTCCTTCAGTAATGAATAAATAACAATGGCTTCTTTAACAAATTTCCCTTTCTAAATAATATGAACAGATATAGAAATTCACCTTTGGGGATATTTGAACTACAAACGTGGATTATTTTTTTTCCATGAATGTTTGTAGTTGCAAAGCTTGTGCACTCAAACATGCGCTTGGAGACAAAACAGGGAAGTGCTGCAGATCCAGTCAAGTAAAATTCTGAAGAGCAGTTTGGTTATGTGTGAATTTACCACACTATTAACTCATCCGACACACAAACAAATACAGCAGCAGTGCCACGGGCATCTTGACAGCACGGATTTGTGGGTGGTACCCAACTAGTTGCTATGATTTCTTCTTGCTCGCTCCTTGCCAATTTGTTTAATGGCCTTTCTTTGGAGAACTGTATGCCTGGCCACCAAAGGGCTTTGTAACCGGGTGTGCAATACTCTAAAGTGCTGCAGATGGGTCTCAACCTGAGCACTGATAGGAAACCTGTTCTGTCTGGCCTTTGCTGCCCAGCATTTGGGAACCAGTTTTTCAGAAAGCACCAAGCATCCATTTTTTGGAAACCTGCCAATGCTGAAATGTCTCAAATTGGGCAACCACGAGAACAGCTAATTTTGTTAGGTTTTGTTAGTCGTGTTTTTTTTTCAAGCTGAGAGATACCAATTAAGGAGAAGGAGTTGTAAAAGCAGGGTCTTACTGAGTCCATATAAGCCATGCTTGCTAGCAGAAAGCTAATGGGACTAAAAGGAACAAGACTGCTTAAAAAAACCCACTTTTTTTTTAATGTGCAACTTATACTCCTGCTAAGTTATACAAACCCTTTAAAAGCACCAATACTTTAAAATAAATCTTCAGGTATCTGAAGTAATGGTGTCAAGGGAGCAAATGAAGGGATCAGAGAAAAGGGAATTAGAGTGGAAAGGGCTCTTGAAGGTGCTGTAGAGGGTTGGGATTATTTTTTAACAGATAGCATATGAATTGCATGTGAAAAACACAGTAATTCTTTAGCATCCATGCCAGATACTAGACTGCTCTGAATTTGGTTTTTACCTCATAGTTAACAGATTTGAAGACCAAAAGGGCCATGAAATCACTTAGGCAGGCCTCCCATAATCAGCTAGGGTTATTTAATCTCAGTATTCTTGTACTGGGTCAGATTTATTTGTCTAGAAATGGATTTACAAATTTTACACTGAATTTTAAGCAAGGTCTTGTAGTAAAGTATTAAAACGTAGCAAAGAGATACACACCTGGAGCATTTATCCTGTAACGAAGAAAAGATTAAGAGAGTACTTAACAAATGTCATACTTTTGCCTACATAAAAATACCATGCTTTGTTGTCTTTCATTTGGCAAGAAGGATGTTTCCTTGAGTTCTGGGATTTGCTTGATTTGTTTAGTTTCTGGTTTTGCTTTCGCTGAAGGCCTGCATCATTTAATGCTGCTCACAAACAGGAAAACAGCCCTGAGCACTGCTCTAACATCTCTCCAAGAAGGGACGATATTAAAAAAATAAGGTCGTATTGACAATGGCATGATGCTCTTATCCTTCTTATCTTTAAGATAAAGATAATATCTCTATTAATTATCTTATTATAGATAGATATCATTATATATTCTATATATTCTGTATATTATCACATACTTTTATATATTCTATATAATATTATCTATTACTATACGTTATTATATATAATATTATATATTATTATATGATCTGGAAAAAGAGCTTTTCAAATATTGTCATCTTGTTCTATCCTTGGAGGAAGGTCAATATTTTGGATCTGATGTGCTCAGATAACACCTTTTTAAATATTTGAAAGGTTGTAAATGTTTTTGAAAATACAGAAATTGCTTTTTAATGGGACAGCCTGGTTCCCAATGAATCACTTGTCCTATTAATAAATAATAACAATAGCCAAGCTATATGCTGCTAGATTCATTTGTCATTTTTATCACAAATCGCTAAATTCCTTGCACACACCATTTGAATTATAATCACAGTCATATATTACCTTTTTACATTTACTATAATTTCTAAATTTAGGTCCAAATCCTGACAATACTTATAGAAATCCTTTTTTTTTTTTTAATCCCAGTCCACTTAAAGAGCTGCTTATCTTTGTTTTGTGAATTAAAAAGTCAATTTAGAGGCAGTCTGGCTCTAGCCCGCTGAGAAGGCAGCCAGCAGGGATCTCTGCTGCTTCCCACAATGAGCCAGAGCTGGTCCCAGGTGCTTCCGTGGCTTTTGCCAAGCACGAGCACTTAGAGGTACCGCAAAGCTTTATGGGCCAGAGCCTTGCAATGGTCTTGGGTAAAACTCCAGGAAATCTGCAGAAGTTTTGCCAGAACAGAATTTGGCATGAGCACCAAGGTTTGGAAAGGACTCTGGGATCCGTAGCTGAGGGGGAGAAAAATGCATCCAGTAACTACCTAGATGGGAGCTCCCTTGGAGTGGGAGCCAAATACAAGCCAACAACATTTGTATTTTTGGTCAGCACAGTCAGGCACAGACTCTGACTGCCTCACAAGCATAGCTGCCTTTAGAGGTCATAACTGTTAATTCCACTATTACCTTCAGCTAATGCTAATATTAATAAATCCGTGAAAAAAAATGCCATGGACATTTTTCCTTGATTTCATATCATTAACACCAAATATCACTGTAGCTGGTAATAGCATTTACTACAGCAAAGGGCATACCGCTATAAAATATTCAAAGCATAGATTTCATTACAGCTGAAACGCCTGAGTTCTCTCTGTCTTTGCCAGGTGTTTCTGGGTACTTCCCCAGCATGACGTTTGGGAGGACTCACAGAGGTGCGCCGTCTGCTTTGACTGCCAGAGCGCAGCTGGTGCGGACCCACGTCGCCAGCAGGAAGCCCAGGTACCCCAGCAGTCCGAGAAGCAGCAAACTGCCGAGCGTGATGACAAACGGCACGTACCACGCCGATTCAGAGTAGAGGTTTTCTCTTTTTGTCACAACAGTGAAGCCAGGCTTTTAAAACAAGATAGGAAAAGTTCCTCAAGGCTGCATATTTTTAAGGTTACTGACACCAGTGGCACCTTTCATCTGGCTGAACTTCTGCACTGAAGCACCTGGCCCAAGCTTACCCCAGGGCTCTGCAGCTGATGGGCAGAGGGAGATAGTATCTGCTGGAGACAGTGATTCATCCCAAGTACCTGCTGACCGAGGCAGCTTGGATGACTGAGATGGACCACTGAGTTCCTGGGGCAACCAAAGGCAGGTGAAATGGAGCCCACCCACAATGCAAAAAGGAGGTTCCAGATCATGTTTCAATGTCTTATATTAAAACAGGCATGCCATGGTGGGGTTTAAAAGCCTCAGGTTGCCTGAGAAGCTGTGAGCACACTGTTGGAGGGTGAGCAAGTTCAGGGAATACTGCCATTACCGAGATAATGGTTTCTTGTTACCTAAGGCAAAACTGGAAGTAGGTCATCTTCACTGCAGTGATCATTTGGCCCCCTTCATAAGAGGATTTGAACCCCAAGGAATTGAGTTATTGTATAAAAATAAATGAAAGTACTTTTTTTTTTCCCTGTGACTAGTTCCAGAAGGGAAAACTACACTTCCTGAGCAGTTGCGATCTCCCACATCTTCCCGAGTGCCAGGAGACACAGCTCTAAGCCGTGACAGCACTTGGAGCTAGCGACTCATTCATTAAGGTCCCATCATGAAACTATCCTCACGTGGATCAGAAATTACTTGTCCACTTTACCTGGGTCATTACCTAGTGTGGTACTATTAGTTTTGATCATCTACTTTTTATTTAATTTTCAGTAAGACATTTGTAATCATACTGTGTATGAAATTTAGTAGGGTATATATTTCTTTCCTGTTTAAGGATACCTTTAAAATAACTTATTTAGCCTTGCAAAAAAAAAGGTACATCCAATCCTTAGAGAAATTCTCAGATAATTTCAGGATCACTTCTACCACTCCGTCCTCCCTGGGACTGAAGTCAGTGACTTTTTGTGATGGGGCTTCTTTCCTACACTACCAGCCTTCCAGCATCTGATTCATCAAGTTGCTGCACTGAACACATGTAAGGAGTAGTAACGGGAGAAGTTGCTGTAATGGAAGTGCTCTTCTTGAAAACAGACTGAAAGTAGAACGCTGATATCTCTGGAGAGGCAGATTTAACACTGTGGTATGTGGTCTAGACTGTTTGTATTTGTGGTAAAGCATGGGAAAGAAATATAGAATAAGTTTTGTTATTCAACTTAACTTTTCATTTCCACATCAAGTAGGGGGAGGAGAAGGCTGTGAGAAAACCATTTATTCCTTCCCAACAGAGCATTAGATAATAACAGGGTTATTAATCAGCCTGCAAGTTTGGATTTAAGCATTTTCACAGCAAAGCATCCAGATTTGCATGTGCTGTTTGCAGGATCCCCTGGTTCTGGCGCAGTTACCAGTAGTACCGAACAGATCCAGACTGTTTTACAGTGAATAGCTTTTTTACCCCTTCACCAGCATGCTCATATTTTCATTCCTGCACGTGAGGGAGAAAAGGGTAATGCCATCTGCAGGCAGGCAGAAAATGGATGGACTCTGGACGACAGAGAGATGGTGCAGCAAGGAATGAAGGCAGCAACCAGCACAGTGTGGTCTGTACCCTCAGGCTGTGCTGCTTCTGCAGTCAGGACGAAAGGAAGCTCTCCTAACATCCCGCACCAGCTTGATGGAAATCATCTCCAAAATGAAACTGGTGAGCCAGAGCTTGCTGGGGATGGCTGTGCGGAGGAGTAGACTGTATTGCTGGGACACAGGCCCACAGCTCTGCAGGTGCCAGATCCCACTCCAGCTGCTGAAAGCTGTGCAGGCTTCCATGCCTCAGCTATGGACCACCTGTGGGCAGGGAGCTTCGGAAAGACCCATCCCACCCCTCAGGCTTTGCTGTCTGGAACCTGCTGAAACCTCAGCGACATGCTGAGGCTGTGTACAACTGCTTCAGTTCCTGACAGGCAGCTCAAAGTTTTACATGAGGGTAACCTCAGGGATGGAAAAAAGCCCCTTCTGAGTGATGAGGATTTCTTCTTCTTGTTGTTGTTGCCTATTTCAACTCTGGTAGCCACAGATTAATGTGTCCCGCTGCTAAAGAAGCACATAGAAGTGCAAGGCAGCTGGGGAAGTGAATAGCTATGAATAAAAAAAGAGGTAGTGCAAAATGCATGAGGTAATTTTAAGGTTCCAGGCAAAGGTTAACCCCTGCTCTTTCCTTTATTAATAAACTGCCAAAATCTTTAACTTTCCAGTTACAGGGTAATGGCAGCATGCCTGGTCCTTTGGCTACTTGCCCCTTTTGTTTTAGAAACTAAAACACAAAACATATGTTATGACTCTTTACCTGGGACCAATCCTTCATGATGCTGAGTATATCAACCACCTTTGGCTTCAGTGTAAGAGCACAGGGGTCAGCGCTTTCCAGGAATGGACCCACTGCAGATTTTTGCTTCCCTTTTGCATACATTGACCCTCTTCTCTTCAGTCCTATGGAGTAGCCCAGGAAAGAACCACAGAAGTGGACATAAATTTTGGTGGACTTACCGTTGTGGGAATGACAATAGTTGGGTTTGGGATAACTCTGATGCTTAAAGTCACCGTTCCAGTTTTAATTAGGTGTGTAGCTTTGTCCCTGGCAGATAGTAAATTGTCATCTGTTATATAGACGTGCAGTCTGTAAATCCAGTTCGTATCAAGTCCACTTTCATAGTTGAACCTCGATGCAAGAATCAGCCGAGATGTGTTGGAGCCAGCACTTGGTGAAAAGGTGAAATGATTGTTCACGTTGCCTGCAAGCAGTAGCAAAAGCCCAAAACAATGCCAAATAAAAAGGAATAAAAGAGAAAAGCAATCCCACATTAAAGTAAATGGTTGGAACAAACAAGAAGATCAGTTTCTGTTGACAACTTGTTATGTATCACTATACACCTATGCAGTGAAATATTGATAAGAATGGCTCCTTGATCTTCCTGATATCATATAAAATCAGATAAAACAATATAGTCATAAAAGCATTTGTCCTGGTTTCAGCTGGGATGGAGTCAATTTTCTTCGCAGTAGCTCGTATGGGGCTGTGTTTTGGATTTGTGCTGAAGCAGTGGTGATAATGCGGAGATGTTTTAGTTGTTGCTCAGTAGCGCTTACACTAGTCAAGGACTTTTTCAGCTCCCCATGCTGTGCTGGGGGCACGGGAAGCTGGGAGGGGACACAGCCGGGACAGCTGACCCCAACTGTCCCAAGGGATATCCCACACCATATGATGTCATGCTCGGTATATAAAGCTGGGGGAAGAAGAAGGAAGTGGGAGACATTGGGAGTGATGGCGTTTGTCTTCCCAAGGAACCATTACGCGTGATGGAGCCCTGCTTTCCTGGAGATGGCTGAACACCTGCCTGCCCGTGGGGAGCAGTGAATGAATTCCTTGTTTTGCTTTGCTTGCGTGCGTGGCTCTTTCTTTCCCTATTAAACTGTCTTTATCTCAACCCATGAGTTTCCTCACTTTTACTCTTCTGATGCTCTCCCCCATCCCGCCAGGGGGGAGTGAGCAAGCGGCTGCGTGGTGCTTGGCTGCTGACTGGGGCTAAACCATGACAGCATTAAAATATGGAATAATACTCTCTATGGGGACACAGCTGAGAGGAGGCTATGGAAACACTTCAGAGCCACAGTGCACATAAGAGGTCACCCAAATGAAATGTCCTTACATCCTGGAGAGCACTCAGAAGCAGCAGGACCCAGCTGGGACGAGGACCCTACACTATTGCTGGCATCTTCCTGTTACTGGAGTGTCCCTGGAGTGGTCCCTAGGCCACAAGGACACCACCAGTGTCTCCAGAGGCCCCTCCAGCCCCTCTCCATGGCTTCTCCCTCTGCCCAGAGGCAAAGGCCTTTGAACAGGTCCCCCAGAAGAGAGCTAGTGACTCAGGAGACATTAATTGCCTCCAGGGCTTTGTCTGCACTGTGGGGGCAGAGAGGACAGTTCAGTGATGTTAGCCCCTCAGACCCCCAGTTTCTGTCCATGCAACTGGAGGTCTGCTAGTGGCCTGGGCTGCAGGTAGACAAGCTCCGGCTCTTAGGCGCCAAGCAGACCACACATAAGAGAGATTAGAACCATGAAAAGGCACCAGATGTGCTTTGGTTTTGCTCTTGTTGCCCCGTAGAGCTCCAGAGTTTAAGTGACCTTGAAGGCCATGTCTATCATATAACATGAAATGGGCCATGGGCTGCTCTGTGGCTCAGAGGCCAACTGCATGGCACAGCTAATGTCCATACAGCCAAACCCTTAAGCCCTCACCCTGGCCAGCCCATACAGAGGGCCTGCCGGGCAAAGTCCCAAGTCCCTCAGCAATGCCCAGGATCTCTTTGGGAATGTACTGCTTGGCACAGACCAAAATCATGCCAGCAATCAAACTTAATGCTTCAGCAGGGTGGGCCAATACTGGACCTGTGGCCAGACCCTGATTTACTGATACAAACAACAGCCATCGTATGGGCTCATGTGTAAATACCTCTGCTGCAGAGGTCCTCTGCAGTGTTAAGGGGCTGCAATAGGACAGAGGTTCTCTTTTTTTATGCTTTTTACTGGCATCTGGACAATCTGCTCCTTCCTTCTCAGCAGTCACCTCCGCACAAAAAAAGAAATTGCCCCAAGAGAGAACCTCCCCCTTTTTGTGAAGCTGAGCATCATGCTATACCATAGCAGTTCTGAGTGGATGCAGTTGATTACTAGGTTCAAACACACAGTCTTAAAATGGGGTTTTAATGCATACAGCATGGACCTAGGACATGCAGGTTTGCTCAGTTGTTTTGAATGGTGTACCAGCAACTAAAGGTGAGGTATGCAGAGTAACAGAACCCACCATCCTTTCTCAAGATTTACTCAGCTGTAATTGGAAGTGAAGTTTGACCCTGCATATCATTCCAGCTCATTCTTCTGAAGTCCTTCTCAATTATACAATTAATTGCCAATTAATTAACATTTTAGACAATCCAGTCTTGCAAGGGAATGGTTCTAGGTGGTAGCACCAGTAGCCAACTTGTGGAGAAACATCTCTTTTGGTAAGCAGGAAAGTAACGATGTGCAAAACTTGTGGATCACAACTAGCCCTCCATGAGACATAGCACAAAAACTGTGCAAGACTTTTATTTATGAATCAAAACAAACCATCAGCATTCACTAATTTTTGCAAATCTTCCAGCTCACACACTGTGACACAGTACCTTCATTAATGAAGTAACGGAATGACCTGGGATCAGAATCACGATCTTGACATTCAATCCTGAAGCCATTAATATTGGTCCCAACAGCTAAGCTGACTGGGATTTGAAATGAATAGAAATTGGGTGAACAAACTGGTTCTTCATCATTTACTTCCAAAACATTGACAGTTACCTGAAAGAAAAGAGCAATAGCAAGCTGAAGCTCCTCCACTGTGCTGAGCCAGAATTTTATTAACTTCAGAAACTCTTTGGCTTTGCCCATTTTGCTCTTTTGATCAACAGCATTTGAAGAGCAATGAACCTCCCTTCCCATCTAGTTTCTACCAGAAAATGTCTGTGATCATTTGACCTTCAGTTCTTCTTGTGATCAGCACTCTTCTGGGAACAGGTTCCTTAACCTGAACCATCTTCCAAAACAGCCGCTGTTTTGATCTGATGTGTCTGACTATTTGAATTACTTGAACTGTGTCATAGTAAGATTGAGAAATAATAATAGTACCACATATTCATTAAAATTTGTTTCAAACCTCCCAAATTGCTTCACAGTCATTAGTTAGGCTTCTTAGCATATTTAATAATAATTCAGAACATGATCCATGGAAGGAAGAAGGACTCCTTGAAGACTGATTGTCCCCAGTGAGAGAGAAATGCTGGTAATGGCCTTCTGCATGGCTGGGAGCACCCTGGGTAGCATCAGATGTGCTTAATGTCAGCTGGGATTAGCTGGCTGAGAGAAAAAGGTTACCCTTCTCAAAGCTCTTTTCTCTAATGTCTGTTAGTCTTTAACATACAACAGATAAACTTGTCATCATTACAAGATCCTGATGCTAAATTTTCCTTAATCATCACCTTGAAATATTATAGGTGATAAAGAAATTAAGTACCTCCCACCTAGCATCTCCATGGGTGGTGCTTGGCTGGAATAGAAAGCAGGCCTAATATTTGTATCCCCCCCCAACAGATGTGCAAAAATCAAATGTAAGGCAGTCATGAGGGAGAATACATGAAAAGGAGTAAAAAGGAGTCTGTATGAGAAGGACACTGGGATTCTTTGAAAGAAGTGACTGTAAAATACCTTTGTGGATATACCGTCTATATTTTTTCTTCTGAATAAAATAGGTCTGGGCAGCAAACTTGAGCAAAACCCTACTGTTTAATGTTATCACGGCCCCTGGCATGTTCTTGGCTCCTGCCAGATAGCACCATCCGGGACAAAACGGTCAGGGCAGATGTAAGGGCCCATCCCCAGCAGGCCATGTGGACACAGCTAGACTGGTTGGGCCTTCTGATATCATCCCAAGAGGCTGCCCAAGCCCTCATCCCATCCCCAAGGTATGCAGCATATCCCTTCTGTCCCAGCCCACAAAAACACAACTCTGATGGGCTGCAACATGATTCTCACATTATTTTGGGCACTTTGCAGTGAAAAACCATCACATACAAAATCAAAAGTATGTTTGAGTTCCGAGGGAAACTACACAAGGTCCAAAAAGGATGTGGCACTAAGCATGGCTAAAATCAGGTTGTGCTACCTGGCCTCAAGACCCTTTCCTTTTTCCATTTTCCAGTATATATGTAGCCAAAAAGAATATCTTAAATTGTCTAGGGCACAGAAAAAATTTCACTGCCCAGGTGAAATAAGGAAAAAAGACTGAGAAACAAAACCCACAGAGTTAAAAATACAAAAATATTACTTTAATTCTTTTTTGTAAGAAATAAAACAAGACTGAGTGAACACCACCTCTTTCATCTGACTGATATACAGCTCTGTGCAGGGGTGGACTTGCCTTTTACACACCAAAGTGCTTTGCCTACTGTTCTTGTCAGGAAGAGAAAAATTTAAATAAAGGAGGAGAAGTAGAGTGGATTTACTCACAGATGCTGTTGCAATCTTCTCTTGGTCTGAGGCCTGCACTGTGAGAATGTGTTTCTGAGTTGTTTCATAGTCTAATCTAGCTAAAATTTTCACATCTCCTTTGGTTGGGCTGATCCAGAAGATATTTGTGTAATCCCTGGTGCCTCCTCCAGCTACAATGGAATAAGTGATGACACTGGGTGGCCAGTCCTTGTCTCTGGCATTCACTCTTCCAATGCTGGATCCAACTGAGAGACAGAAATTTCATATTTCATTAACATTTTAAGGAAAAATAAGTATGGAGTACTTGTTCCAAACAAAACTTGAGGAAACTGAACTAAAGATTTGTTTTAAGAGTTTTTCACCCCCCAAAAAGTAAAGCAAATGTGTGAGAAATAATAGTTCACAATGCTGTGCTATGGCTCCCCCGTGTACAGGCTTGCCTACTAGCAATAAATACCGAAACAGGAGGCGTCTGTAGAGAACCACAACAGAAGTGCTCTGGTGGTGAGGGCTACCCTGAGCCCTGCACAGACACGCACAAACTCCTGCCTTGTGGCAGCCCGAGCACTGGCTTGGTTGGAGGAACAAGGCTCTTTGTCTGCTTTGAAAAGCAATTACTGCTGTTCCTTCCAAGGTGTGTGAAAGGCAGTTTGAATTACGTTTGTGCTGAGAATTTATGAAGCAAACTATGAATGGCTGTGCTGTAAACTATGAGAATGAAGATGGGACTGTGCACACCCATCTCTGCAGACAATGATTCAATGCTAAATGCATCCACATGATCTGGGGATATACAGGATGAATAATCCACATGCACCAAGTAAGAGAGAAGGAGTATGTAAATGAAGGACTGGCATTTTTCTTTTCTTTCCTGACCCTGTGAACTCCAGCCCTGCTGCAAACTGTTGGGTCCTGTTTGGTACAGCAATAGCAAGCACTCTGTTAATGTCAACTCAGCTCAAAATAAAAGGCAGTCTGAGTCCAAAAAACATTTCTCCTCACAGAATCACAGAATTGTAGGGGCTAGAAGAGACCTCAAGAGATCATCTTGTACAACCCCCCTGCTGAGCTTTTCATAGTCTCAGTATCCAGCAAACTTCTGTGGCTGACACAGAGAGGTTTACAGACATATCTATGTCACAGATGGGTTTCAAGTATTATATTTCTAAGGTACACATCAGTGGTATGAGGAGGCACACACAGAATCAGAAATGCCACAAAATTCACTGCATTGTATCCACTGGAAACAGTGTAGAAAGCCAAGCTCCAACCATGCACCATAGAAATAAAAGTTGGGCAAGAACAACAGGCTGCTGAGCAATGTAAGGTGCTGGTATGAACACCTGAAGGTCGGGGTCCTCTGATGTGCCTCCTTCTTCCCCCTTAGCCCTTGTTGCTTTCCTGGCAGTTTGGCTCCTTCAGGGGCCAGGACAGCCAGGGTCTTTCTGCCTGGGAGAACCCCCAGGAGCCAGCCCTGCCCCCAGCCTCCCCAGTCTCTCCAGCCCGCTCCCAGGCCATGCTGCATCTTTGCTGTACTCAGCAGTGGCCAATAACGGCTTCTCCACAGGGCAGGCAGGAGTGATTTTTGCAGACCTGTGCACCTGGGCAGGGTCATTCTGAGCAGAGAAGGAAGAAAACAGAGCTGAAGATGAGGGCTGGAAATTTGAGCTTGCTCCTTTGCCCATGGCAAGGGAGAGGAGGTTGTGGGGAGGCTGGTGGGATGCCATTTCCTCCCCCCACCCCCTGCCTCCTGGCTTAAGCAAATGGACACAGAAGCACTGTAGAACCCACAGGTCTGCTGGCCATAGCCACAGCTGCCTTTGCCTGTGCTTTGAGCCTGCCCTGACCAGAATAAGTTGATGAATTCAAGCAGATACTAGATTATCTGGCTGCTAAATCTCCTGGAGTTTCATGGGCAGCTTCATCACGTTCCACTCAGATGCAGTGATGCAGCTGGACATCTTCCTCGGTGACGTGGTCATTGGGTCAGGTTTGTGAGTAACAGCAGCCTGGGGCAGTGTTGGACGTGCTGGAGGACAGGGCTGCCATTGAGAGGGGCCCAGCAGGCTGGAGCTATGGGCCAACAGGACTCTCGTGGAGTGCAGCACAAACAAATGCAAAGTCCTGCACCTGAGCCAGAACAAGCCCATGTGTCAGCACAGGCTGGGACTGACTGAGCAGGCAGCAGCTCTGCAGGAATGGACCCCAGGCCCTGGTGGACAAGTTATACATGAGCCACAGGGCACCCCTGGGGGAATGGAGACTGCATACTGGGGCTATATTAACAAGTGCGTTACCAGCACATGGTGGGAAGTGACTACTACTACACTCTGCTCAGCACTCATAAAGCTACCTGTGACCAGTGTGGAGGCCCAGTACAAGAGAGATGCTAACAAATTGGAGAAAGGCTGGGAAGGGCCATTAACATGTCAGGGCGTTGAGCAGATGATGCAGGAGGAGAAGCTGATGAGGCTGGGCTTGTTCAGGCTGGAGAAGGGAAGACAAAGAGGGAATTTAATAGCTTTGCTCCATTACCTGAAGGGTGATAATATAGAAGACCAAGATACACTCTTTTCAGAAGGGGACAGTAAAAGGGTAACAGACAACAGACACAAGCTGCAACACAGGAAATTCCAGCTGAGTGCAAGGTAAAATTACCTGGAATGAAGGTTGCTCAGCTGGAACAGGGGCTCAGAGAGGCTGTAGAGTCTCCATCCTTGGAGATTTAAAAAATTCAGCTGGATGAGGCCTTGAGCAACATGATCTATCTTTGAAACTAGCTTCCCTTTTTAGTATGAGCTAGACTTCGAGACCCCCAGAGGTGCCTTGCATCTTAAATTTTTCTGTGACCCTAGGAAGTCCAGAATGAGGGTCAAGATTTATCCAGCATGTATCTAATGGACCTCTCAATTTTTTCTCAGCCAACAGAATAAAGCCAGTAAGTGAGGTCCTGGGGCAGAAGGCCTGTGTTTGATATGTTGGGTTGTATGAGGGAGAGGCTGAAGCTGGAGAAGATGCCATTCCTGAGCCAGCTCCTCTGCCCCAAACAGCACAGTACAGAGCAGGCTGGCAGTTGCACCTGGCACATGAGGACTACCAAGGAGGCAAGATACTGTGGCGTGGCTCTGCAGACTCACAAGGTGCAGGACTCACCAGGGGACAGGAAGGGTGCTGAGGTGGGAGTCAAGCATGTGAACAGTTTCAACAAATTCAGTTTTAATGCCACGTTTGCAGCCACTGGTCCTGGGCTGTTGCAGGGATGGGAAGGACCCTGGTTCTGGGCACAAGGAGCTGCTCTGGCTGGTGTCTGGATGAGTGAAGCTTCCCCTTCCTAGCACTCCCATCCCATCCCATCTCCAGGGTACCCACTGCACCCAAGGTGAGTTGGGTCTAAGGGGACAGTGGGTGGCCATCCTGCACCATGCCTGGGCCAAGGGAGTCCTCACTCGTCTGTGGCAGTCTATAGCAGTTTCTTTGCACCATCACAGTCCCCCCAAAAGGCTAATTTAGCAAGAGCAGAAAGACAGTCTAAAACAAGACATCTGAGTTCAGTTTCTGGCTCTGTCACAGATTTCTTGTGCAATTGCTGAATTTGTCTTTGTCTCAGCTTCCATCTGTACGATTGGAACTGTTGCCAGTTTTGTCTATTTAAGGGTAGTAGGTGGTTGTATGGTGCGACCCTGGTTGAACTGGAACTTTGAGCCATTCTCCTCATTCAAATATATGAAAATCCATTTGGAGCAAAAAGGTACTTATCAACAAGACATTATTTCAATCATGTTGGTGCTACTTACTGTACCTTTAGTAATTTCTGGGACATTAAATTCATATGATAAATTACTGAAGACTGGAAAAAATTCATTCACTGGCTTTATCCTGATGTAAATGTAGATGATATCTGGAAATATAACAGAAGATTAAATCATAGTTAAGCATGGCTGTGAAATTTTCTCATGCATATATTCAAAATACATATGGTATACTTCTCTCCATGCTGTTACAGCATGGGAAAATATCAAAGGAAGTGCAAAAGGGATACTTGCTTGAGTAGCTAGGACAGGCAATATCCTGCACCATGACAGTCAAAGAATAAACTTCAACTCCTGGATGAGCTGGGTTTTCTAAATCAGTACTTTCAGTCATCTAAATTAAAAAGAAACACAATTGTATTTATACTTCCTTACATAAAGTCACAATACACATGATGGC
The DNA here is from genome assembly GCA_013400875.1 of Anhinga rufa. Classification (NCBI taxonomy): domain Eukaryota; kingdom Metazoa; phylum Chordata; class Aves; order Suliformes; family Anhingidae; genus Anhinga; species Anhinga rufa. Next base: position 18,550 of record VZTV01091739.1, on the reverse strand, counting down.
AATTACTTTTTTCAGCGTTCTGTAAGTGTGGTCTCCCCCTTGGCTATATAGAATTGCCCTGTAGGAGTAATATAGGCTATTAATCAATTACAGGATTGAATTCCAGGCTTTTTCTGCATGTTTACGCTCTAGTGTCTCCTGGCAATTCAAACCTCTGTCCTTCTGCCAACAAAATATCTTCCCCTTAAGTTCAGGAAGTTTTATCATTTTGATCATAAGGTCTTGGCCTTTTACCTGGTTAATTCAAAGAGTATGTAATGAGCCAGCTACACTCTGTGCCTTTTGTTGGCTCAACAAGAATCTGCTGTTGCTAAATAGTAATAGTTACTCCCTGAGCTCAGGCCTGCAGACATGTATTAAAGGTGTCAGGTTCAGCCACAAGTGTTTATCCAAGGAACCAAGTTGTTACTAAATGGTGGCTCACTCATATTTAAATCCTAATCTCCTAAACTCTCTGTCTTTCTGTAGGAGCCTCATAAACTCAGGGGAACAGGACTAAACCACAAGCATCCACTGTTTATTGTCTACAGGGAAATTCCTGCAGGGACAGGACACTTCAGATAGCCTGTTACATTATACACACATGGTGATCAAAGGGCTGACAACAATCATATCCTGTGCAGCAATGAAAATGCTTTTCATGTTGGCAGATGAAGCAGCTCAGGGCAGTGCTCATTGACATGTATACCTCAGATCAGAAATTAAAATAAGCCATACAAAATAGTGTGTACTGCTCCTTAGCACTCTTGTCTTTTAGACAGAATGCCTATTTTTTGTTATGTTTCCCTGTCGCTGTATTTGTCCACAATTCTTTTTAAAGCAACATACCACCACCATTGCACATGTACAACAACTGGTGGGAGTTCTGGCCAATGCAAATATGCCAGCAGCTATCAGCATAAGGAATCCATATTTTGACATGCAAGATAACACAAGTGCAAATCCCACCACACTTTTGTGAAAATTTACCACTCAAAGTGGTTTTACAATTCTGACCAGTGAAGCTGAGAAGTAGTTACTGAGTGTGGGTTTTCTCAAGTATTTCAATTCTTCATGCTGAATAGCAAGGATCTTCCACAGTCTGTCATGAATAAATGGGTGTGAAATGGCATCACATTTCTCTGTTTATCCATATCAAAGTTGGTGCTTCACACTCCCTAAAAAAGGATTTTTTTTCCAATCATAGCTAGCACATTTATTTTTAAACTGGAGAAAACAGTTCTCTGTTCACCAAATTCTGTAGAATCCATAGAAAGCACCCTATCGAAGGGTATGTAGTTCACATCCAGTCAAAACAGTTATTCTCTACATCATATCCACTGTGACATGAATCACATGAATTCTTTTTTTCTTGTACAGACAATGAATTCAAAGAACTTGTAATATTTCATAAGTTGACTTCTGAAATGGGACAATCTACAATAAAGCCATAAACAACTGACCACAAGTCTTCCAGACAGAGTGGACTCCAAAGCAAAGTTATTGCTTCCAAAACCAGATAATCCAGTGAAATTAAATCGATTGTTTGATGGGTCAACATCAATATCCTTACAGTAATTTCTAAGACCAAGAAGAAATGTCCCAGCAGTCATATTTTCATTTGCCTCTTTCCTGTTTAAAACAAACACATTTCCCATCAGAGCAACTTATATTTCTCCTCTTGAACTTTTCATATATTACATGCCAAAACATTGACTGCCATTTATTTTCTAAGTGAAATCCTAGTTCTAAATAGGCAACAGGTGATGAAGCAACCCAGTATCTGATCCATACACTGTGATGGACAACAGCCCTGTACAATGGGCAGGATGTAAACATTTAGCCAGATCCAAAACATAAACCTGGAACTCAGCTAAACTTCAGAAGCTGCCATGAGATCTTAATGTTCAAGATTAGTTCAATTAATAATTAGTATTTTAAAACATCTTTACAACATTCATTTCTTCAGTGTGTTATAATATTCTCCTGATGAGAAGCTTGTTCTTTTCTCCTTAGCTAATAGATGGACCATTCTGCTCTGTGAAACTAGCATTTCTGGCCCTGCTGTTGACAGTGAGGGTCCTTGTGATGCACATAATAGAATTGGTGGCAGAGGGTGTCAATAATCAAGAGAATTCAATACAAAAAAAATGAAGAACCAACTGAAATACTATTAAGCCCTGATTTTGTTCCCTTGCACAATTCCTATAAGACTAGTTCTTTATTTGATCACATTTTTTACCTGATTATTTTTGCCTCCTTGAGATCAAAATTTAAGCTCACTAGATAACAAAGAGACTGTTGTGTTATTGTCATGGATGTTGTAACTAAGCAGCGCTCTGAAGAATTGGATTCTTTTCCTGCCACTACATAAAAGTATGTGGTTTAAATGCAAGACATTTCTATTAGATAGTGTGCAAGCACTTTAAACAGATACCCACTAACTAGGTATTCCTCATTGCATAGATTCTTGGCCTGAGATGCTGGATTTTTATCTGCAGGACCGTCAAACTACTCTGAGTGCATATGAATATTAGCACTATGCAATGTGGTATACCCTGAAAGATCAGAGCCCAGGCACGTCACTTCAGATGGACTATTTTTACTTCAGTCTTTCTATGACACACTTCATCGGTAAAATGGAGTTAATGTTATAACCTCATCTGCAAATATAAATTACCTGATCATCACAAAGGTCTCAGAGCATTCATAGCCATGGCAAAGTCCATGACTAAGTTGCTATGCACAGGGGACACCTATAAAAAGAGGTAATCTGGGCTCTGAAGATCTTATGAATCGCATTAGACAAAAACCATGCAGGTCATCAGGGAGAGATTTAGAAGAGAATATCAGGAAGTTTAAAATAAAATTCCAGAACTGACTGGCAAGCTTTCCCTGGTGAATGATTCACAGCTTAGCATAAAGTAAGAAAGGAGGAGCCTGGATCTGTTTGGGTTAGAAAAGTAACTCTATAACACATGGCTCTGATATCCTTAGAGTTTATGTATCAGAAAGAAAGATAAATAAAGTATCTGACTATACACAGGTATTTTTAGTCCAAATTTCCAGTTTGAACATGTCAGGAAATTGAGTTTTGTGCCCTAAGACATTTACAGTGAACACTAACCTTTAAAGGCTTAAAGATAAATGCCCATTTGAACCTATAGCTGTAGTAGGTCTGGGGACCCTAACTGATGTGCCCTAGGCTGCACGCTGGTTTGGGGCAATAAGGCAATGAAGACCCTCAATACCTGAAGGTAGAAGGATTGCATTCTGGTGGGTTGTCATTGATATCATCAATAATGATGGTGATCTCCATTTCACTGGCATGATTGCCGCCGGGACTGTCCTCCACACGGACTATCACTGAAATGTTAGGATGAAGCCGCAGTGGAAGGGCATCTCGGTCGATTCTCCCAGTCACCTGAAGCACTCCAGTCACTGGGCAGAAAGCAACCAGAAGTTAGATGCTCACCATGGAGGGAAGTAACAAACACTCATGGCGTGCATGCAAGAGGACAGGGTACCTCAGCAGATAGGTGGCAGAATAAAAAGTATTCTGTTCTGTGCAAATCATGGCTGGTTTAGTTATTTTTCAAGATCATACAAAATGGCTCTGAAAGTTTTGTATAAGCCTTTAATGTATAGATACCCATTGCTCAAAAATATGCTACAGGTGGCCTCAGCAGAGGGCTTGGAAAGCAATTAGATTTCTCTTATGCTTTCAAAGACCTAGTACAAGTCAGAGTTGAGTGCACTCACAGAGCATCGAGGACAATGAGCTGCTAATGCCTGTGCTGTCCTTGCTCTCTAGCCTGTAAGACTGCCTCACTTCCTACTGTTATCATTCAAGCATCCTCCAGCACCTCTAAATCTACTCTCACATCAACAGAGCTGCTCTTAGCTGTGACAGATTGTGCCAAGTGCTCTGGTCAGCCATTCACTTAATATTTTTTTCACTTCTGTTAGCCTCTCTTCAAAAAGAGAACGGTTTTGTGGCAGAGCACAGTTCTATTCCCAGAGCACAAAGGAGGTAAAGGAACAGTGTATATATCTTCTGCCTTTTGGAGTGTAGTTGATGGGGAGGATGGCAATACATGGCCAAAGGACATAGGGAATCCAAAGCATTTAAGGATCATCCTGATCCCCCACAGTACTGTGTTGTGTGGCACCTCTTACAGCTGTGATAAGCAGTTCTAAAGCAATAGCAGACAAGGAGCAAAGCAGTCACTGAATGGCAGCCCTGGAGCAAAAACCTCAGGGCACTGGTATATGCACCCCAGAGAGCATGGGGAGACAGGACCAGCATGAGAGAGAGGACTCTTTTGGATGGCCTTGCCTGAGAAGGGTCATGAAACAAGCAATGAAGCTGAGGTGCAGATTTGCTGTGCACTTCAATGCTAGAACAGATTTCAGGCAGGAGAGGGGACATTATGGTCTAACTGTGTGCAGCTGTTTCAGGAGCCCCAGAAGGGTCACTTCAGTCCTCAGGGATTAAAAAGAAGGCAGCTAATCTTACTTCCACGCAAGGGACCATCCATATTTGTCAAAAAGTCACCTTTAGTCTACTTCCTTCAAGATATCTTACTGAACCTTGGTCAGCTGACCAAGAACTTGACCCTAATAATGTACTGATCATTTCTTATTTCTAGGGGTAGCCACAGAATAAAGTAAATCAATTTATAACTAAGGCAAAAAAACATTTTCTCCAAGTAGCCACTCTCTTTTTGGGGTGTCAGAAGGCACATTTTTGTTTGTCTTACATGGATTTATGGAGAAATATCTGTCAGAAGCCTGGATGCTGTAGAAAAGTCTGCTGGGAGAGTCATCATCATCAGGATCTTTAGCTGTCATATTGGCAACAACAGTGCCCAGGCTTTGCTCCTCTGGAATCCTGTAGATTCTTTGTTTTCTACAAGATAAAACAAAATTCAGCAATGCGCATATCTGTATTTGCAAGGGCAGCTGAACACAGACTTAGCTGAGCAGCCAACTGTAGCAGCAGAGCCATGGCCATGCTGGGCTCAGAGACGGCCATTTGCACGTCAGGGGAAATATCCCAGTAACTGTTTCTGCCAGCTGGACATGTAGCAATAGTTGAACTAGTATGTGGTCATAAAGCATGACATAGCCACACAAGTAAGTGTCCTTCCCCTGCAACATTTTCACAGTAAAAACAATTTGACTTTCACAGAATCATGGAAGCTGAAGATGGAAGGGGCTGTGAAGTCATGCAGTCCGTCTCGCTACAGAGCCACCAGCTTGTAAAGCGACTTGCTTTAATTCCTTTATTTTGCAAGAGAAAAAGAAAAATAGAAGCAGTAATGCAATTAATCATCTTTTGGAATGAATCCTGGAGGATGCTGGGGGACAACGGTACTACTAAACAGCCAAGTTGCCCCTGCAGTAGGTGGAGGCAGGGAAGAGCACTCCTGTGGGTGCCCACCAGATGAACATGCTCCAAACTCCCAGCAACATCTGTCTGTCTGATTCATTCTACATAGAGAAAATGGTTCTTTACTGCTGCTGTTTGGTATGCCAGTGCTCCCAAATTTCCCATGAATTGAGTTTTATAGCTCAGATATAGTCTGACAGGTAATTGTACAGGATTGCTTATAATGGTTGCAGTTGCATGTTCACATGGGTACTAAGGTATGCAACAATGGTACTTGAACCACATGCAAAAGCAGGCGTGGACAAGCACACAAAAACTGTGCAAGGAATTTATGAAGGCTGACTTATTCTACTGAAACACACACAAACACACAAACATCTCCTGTTTCTAGAAATCAAAGGGAGTTGAAGGTGCTCAAGAGTTCAGAAAAGCATTAGGAGTATGTCTCAAGACTTAATCCTTTTTGAACATTTTAAGCTTCCCATGCCACCACTTAGTTACTTGACTAGTCTATAGTTCCCAGTAAAGGAAAGCATAAGGCCTTTTTTGTCCTCTGAAAACCAACATTGTGGGCCACTTAGCCCATGGGGCCATGGAGCACAGAACTGCAGAGACAGAACAGAAGATCCTATGCCTCCAAGTCTCCACTTGCAATTTTAAAAATGGTTAGGAAGACACTATCTTCAACTGTTTTGTCAGCTCATACGGAAAGAGGAAAGCATACAGGACAGAAATCCCATCACGTTTTCCCAGTAAAAACACCTAACTTACAGCCAGAAGTAAACAAGGAGTTTGTGAAGGCTGGGAAGTCAGTGTATTTATTATGTTTTTATCTCACTCTTGGCACTGGATCTCTTCCTTCCTTGTTCTCCTGTTGCTTCCAGAGTAACTCAGAAACAAAACAAATAGCAATGTATCTCTTCACTGCTACCAAAAATGCCACCCCAAAATGCCTTTCTGATCACTGGGGAATGTGGTAGAGACAGCTCTTCTGGTTTTGGCTCAAAATAGGGAACTCCCTGTGCCCACAGGGACCACAACTCCAACCTCTCTGTGGACAGCAAACTCACCACAGCTCCACCTTTGCAGCCCTACCAGCCCCGCTGTGCCCTGCACCAACCATTGTCCAGTCCCCACCAGATCTCTTGGGAAGAAATGGGATGTTTTTGAACATATCCCTGTAGCACTGAGTATGAGTACAGCTAGGGAGGAGTTGGGGCCACTTCCTACACAGCTACATCTGGTCTGTGTCCTGTTGTCCATCTGTCTGCCACCTGACAGTGCTTTTTTACAGGATGGTTGAAGCAGACCTTTTAGACACTGCAATGTAATTGCAAAGGAAGCATATGTTTGTTTTCTTGTCTTCTCCTTTGTTTTCCTGACTCCACAAGTTTTCCATTGATTTTAACAGCCAGATTTTCAAAAGGCTGAATGCCAATGCAGTGTTGTGAACACCAAAACCAGATGTGCTTGCATATACTATGGGAACAATTTAAAAGACCCTTTGAAACTCTGTTCTTGACAGCTTTGATGGGGAGAAAATCAAGAAGGTTTGCTAACTCGTCAAGTTTCCCCAGCTCTCATCCCAGCACTAATTATTACAGTGTCAGAAAGTACGTAGGCCCAGCATTCAGCTCACATTTTAGCAGGGGAGCAGCCACACATGTGCATACTGAGGGCAACTCATGAAGTGTAATTTAATCTAAATTTTTTTACAAACTGAGCTGCTCTTTTTGGTCTGTAGTGTCAATCTAAAATGGAGAAGATTCAGACAAATACCAGGCCTTATTTGTGCCATATGAGAACTGAGTCTTAGACCTTAGGTGTTATGGATGCTCAAGTCACTGCAGCTTTCACTAATTCGAACAAGTAGATAAATATTTAAAGTACTCCTTTAGCATTCGAGACATAAGGATAAATAAACAGAAATGGCAACATTTGGAGGAAATAATCAGTCTAGAGCACAGTGTGCAAATGTTGGCACTGGGAAGAGGATTCCTCCTGCCTGTAGCAGTACAGTAACATGGAGTGAGCTGTTAAGCTTATTGATTATTGCAGACATGAAGTTCAAGTATTAAATAAGTAGTAACAACAACAACAAAAATCCATGTCTGTTTCTAACATTTCATTCTTCTGTTTCTTCAGATTCTCCACCCCTTTACCCAGCAAGGTCTAGATCCTTGGCTTCAGCCCAGGAGCCATGCATTGCTCTGGCTCCACAAAGCACCCAGAAGATTGCTCCAAACAAGTGGCTGGAAACCTCTTGGCATGGCCCAGGTGCTACACTGTCTTCTTCTCTGCACAGATGGCAGGAGGGCAGCCATCCTATTCTCAGCAAGGACCTTGTAGAGCCTCAGGATCAGGAGATATAAAGAGCGTGTTTTGAATCCAATCAGTGTCTCAGGCAAGTGACAAAGATAAATCAACAACAGAATCAGATCAACTACAATAATTGTCAAGCGCCTGCTTCAGAAATAATCATCCATCGTGCTTTCCACCGCAAAACAGCCTGCTGGTGGCACATGTATATTCTTTCCCATTTTTCCAAATTTTCAACAATATTCCCGATTCCAACTAAAACTCCATTAGTCTTCAAAAGCTATTTCTGACTCGCATGTTATGACACAATTTCCTGTTATGACACAGTAAAAGACAACAAAGTTTCAAAGATCACCAGGATTGTTTACAAGCATAAGTGCCTGGGAAGAAGAGGAAGACAGATCAAAAGTGAGACCTTTTTATCCTAATTCTATAGGATTGTATTCACACAGAGTAAAATTCATCTCCTTGTCTGAACTTGTCCAAAGGTCTTTGCACAGCTTTAACCTCTCTAAATGCTAACAAGTACAACAAGTTTGTTTGGGTGTTCTTAGCATGAAGGCAGAGCCTGGAAGACTTCAAACTGTTAATAATATAAATAAGAATAAAAGAGGGAAATGAGGGCAAAGCCTCCAGTAAAAGAATAAGAATAAAAAAAAAAAAAAAGAAAATATGAAAAAACTGTTTTTCTGTAGTATTTTGTTGTTATATTTACTTGCCCTTATGTTACACCCTCCCATTGGTGCCAAAGCAGTAAAGCTAGGAAAACATCTATATTTTAAGTACAATGGAAGTTTTTCACTCACGTGGTAAAGTAAGGTATTTCATCATTGATGTTAATTATATTTATATTCAGTGTTTTAGTTGAGTTGAGTCCATCTGGATCTGTCACTGTTATATTTAAAAAATAACTGTTAATAAGAACACAAAACAAGAATCATTCGGTGGTTATGTAGGAAAACATTTAGCTGCCTACTGTAAGTTAATAGACCAGGTGAATAAAATACATTCTCACCAATGTTGATCTTTCTCATAATCAAACTTTTTTGTGGAAAAAATGGCTCCGCTTTTCAAGACCAAGAATGGCACTGATTCAGGGAACAGTGAATACTGAAATGAAGAGAGCAAGAAATTAGTCTTTGTATCTTTAAACCTCCCTCCATTCATTCCTTGTCTTGTAAAATGGGCCAAGTAGTACTACAGTATTTGCCTCAAAACTGTGATACAGATACAAAACTGACATACAGATGCCAGCAGAAGCCCTGATCATCTGAGCTGAAGCAGCTCAAACATGGTTATACATGCTTTGCTTGACAGCCAGTGGAGAGTCACAGACACTGGATTACGTTAAAGCGCACAGTATTCTATATTGCTGTGAACTCCAGCTCTGCAAGGAGAATTTAACATAGAGGCCAGTCAGCAGAGCCACAGCACAGTAGGTAAAAATCAGCTTTGTGGTGGCAGCAGAGCGCAAAGGAGAAGAGAGAGAAGGGGTGAGGCTGCATTTGGGGGACATAAGACACGCCATGCAGGAGGCAATGAAGTTTTTGGGTCCAGATGATGGGAGAGGCCAAGGAGGGGAGACTGGACTTTCATAGAGTACATGAGGGTGTGAGGCTGAAAGGTGTTCACAACGACTTGGTGTTAATGCAGCTGTTCAGCGGTGGCATGTAGCAGCAGCTGCTTTGTGCATTGCACAACGCAAATGGGTACCGCACCAGTGCACGGGTACACCCTGACATCCTACACAGCAGGGAGAAAGGCAGCACCCTGATCCTTGCTGCAGGCTAGCTACCACACCCCCACCATGTCCTCCCTGCTACTGTCCACATGCCTCTGCCGGGCCATCACCAATAAGCCCTCAAAGACATTTCCTCTGCTAGTGCGGGTGTTAACAATACTAATAAAGTCTGAAGTATGCAACATCAGAGGGTCATGCACCATACAAGTAATATGCAAAATCCACTGAGCAGATCTGACCAGGGGATGCAACCGCTCTCGTGTTACCTTTTGGAAAAAAAACAGGAGGTACAGAGAGCTGAGTGAAACAACTTGCCTCCTGCACTGATAGATTTAATTGAAATTGCTTTAAAAAAAGCACCTAGGTGATTACAATTATATTAACAATTTTTTTGCCAGTTGACCTTTCTAAATTCCCTCTCCAGATTATTATTTTACCTGTTGCCCAGCATTTCTATATTTGCAGCTTCTTATTATGCCTGAGCTCTGTCAGGGGTTAGAAGGCATGTGGAACTCGCTGCCATTGCTTTCAGAAACAAAGCAGAGCTAAACCCCAGGCCTCTGCTTCCCTCCTCACACCTCCTCACCAGGTTTGGTGGTTTGACTGGGCAAAGCCTGAGGACAGACTTCAAGGTAATTGCTCTCTTGAATAATGCGACACATTCAAGTAGCATCTTCAGGTTCAGTTCTTGAATGTGCTGTCTTTTATAAAGCCAAAGTCAATAAAGCAAAGTTACAACACAATTCTTAGGTAAGTGCAGTTACTTTTCCCCTGTCTGCAAACAAACTTATCACTTTCCAGAAATTTTTGCTGATACCAAGAGTATTTTCAGATCAGCTAACATATTTTCTTAACTGAAGGTCACAGTTTGCCCTGGGATCGTCAAAAAGCTGAGATTCAGTTGCCTTGTAAGTGATTTCCTTACTGTCTCATTTAAAAGAATTTACATTGCGATATAGAAGGTTAAAAATTGTATTTACTTTTAGTCACTCCCATCTACAAGAAATGTTTTGCAAGCCATTTAAAAAAAAAGAGGCACAATTTCTGTTGTATTAAGTATATCAAACTCTGCCTTCAATACTCCTTAATTTTGGAGGGCTGAGAACTCAAAATACAATTTGTGTCCAATCACTGAGGCTGAGTTTTCTTAGTTTATTATTGAAAATGCTTCTTTTTTCCTGATTAAACCTTTTCCTGCATTCCTGATAAGGAAGGAAGTTGTTGAAAGATGCTGGCAATTAGCATTTCACATACAGTGGATTATATAATCTCTGGGGTTTTTTTCTTTAATACAACTTACTTTGAGTTCAGCATTTTCAGGATCAGCTGCATCAACTTGGTAAATGCATTCTGGAGGTGTTCCTTCCAAGACATAGATCATTACAGCTGGATGGATATAAGCGTAATCAGTGTTAACTGGGTAAGAATAAAGGACACGGCAGTGAAGATACTGATATACTGACACTGTCCAGATCTAGTACTGCCTGCTATGTCTTCTCAATTCACAAGTGTATTCCAAAATCATCAAAAAGAGCACAAATACTCAAAAGATAAAAAGAAACCAATTGCATATCTGTAAACAGGCAACAATCACTGTGAGTTGCAATGTGAATTGTGCCTTTTTGAGAAAGACTGATCTTTACATATGGCCTGTCTTGAGCTGCTCACCAGGTATGGATTGAAATGATGAATTTGGGCTACACCTGTGTCTTTCTTTACTATGCAGATGGGGAGAACATAGCCCTGTGCCAGGTTGTCATCACCATCCCCTCCCCATCTACCCCCTGCCCCCTGCCAGGAGAGGTCAGAGACTTTCGTCTTAATTTCTGCTTTTCCTTTACACGTACGAGGTAAACAAATAGTGGATGGTCTGTGCTGACTTAAATTTTTGCCTTATTAAGGGTGCTAATTCAGTGCAAGGTGTATATCTTTCCATGTCAGGATTTCTCACTGCCAGGCCATCCCGTACTGGGGCACTGGCAACAGGTTTACCTCTCCTTGGGTATAGTGATTAACAGAACAACAGATCTTTAGATCACATTATTTGCTTTATGCCCTTTTGTGTCTGCTGGACCTGCTGTTTCTGGACTATTAATTTCCACTGTGACCCCTGCTGTGACTGCTGCTTCTCATCAGAGCAGTGGGAATCCCAGAGCAGCGTAATGAGTTGTTCCCAGAGGACAACAATATGAATATAAAGTTTAATGAGAGGGAGATGCTTTTTCACAACCAGCGAATGCGCAATTAGTGTCTAATTGTAGCTGGTACTGTTAACTAAAGCCACACAGTTAGACAGATCAGACATCTGTGCTCACCAATTTATGGCAGCTCTGGCTGAGAGTTAAGCTGATGCACTTATTTGTAACAAGCTCCCACGTAGAGTGTGTTTCATGCTGTGCTGATCCCCTGAAGTGTCACATTTAATTATTATTAGATTCCAGCAGCACCCATGATATGCAAGGCACCAGCTATGCTGAGAAGATGACACAGCCTCTTCCCTAGGGGAAGCTAATTTGCTTTACAAACTAAGCATTGTATGGAAGCAGGAACGTCAATGTGCTTCAGAGGCATTAGTGAAGCTGGCTGGATTTGAGCATTTGAGAGGGCCTGGGCTGAACCCATCTGGGCAGACAAGCCTTGCCCTCTGTAGCAGGCAGAAGTTGAGGCTGCAGCCACTGACCGCTCCAAGGGCTGCGAGTCGCGACCTACGTAATGCTGCTGCTAGTCCAGATCTAGGGGGGGTTCAGCAGCCAGCTCCGAATACCTACCACAGTTTGATATTTTCCAGTAGAAAAAAAATAATAATATTGAATTATTGAATGCTCTTCTATACAGTGCTGTTAGAATATCAAGACTTCAAACAGGCTGTCAGCACCTCATGAAATAATAAGAGCATATTTTTATGCACTACCTGAAGTGTTCTGTGTGTAAACACACAATAAATACATCACCATACTCTGTCGCCTCATGATACAATTTTTCCAGGTCCTCTCATTAGTAAATAAACACGATAATATTGCTTAGAGAGTAAGACAGTTATTTCCTGTCCTTTTTATTGATGGTGGTGTCACTCGTATTAGGTACCGCATGGCATGCAAAGCCTGCACTGACAGCCGGGGTCTGGACGCTCCAGCCTCATTCCTAAGGCTACTGCAAACTCCTCCTTCTTGCACCTTTGCCAGTGGTCTGAAAGTAAACCTGGCTAAGGCAATCTGCCCCACACAGGAGACAGAACTCTTTGCCTCTTTCCGTTTGCACCACCACAGAGCATAATCTCTGAGATCTCACTCTTCAAACCTATTTTCCACTTAATTTCTCATGTGCAGATGCAAATGCAATATGCAGGTGTGAAACATTGGCAGAGCAATGTTTTTATTGTTTCCCCTCAGAAATTCTTGCACATACACAATATAAACTAATTTAAATTTATCTTGCTTCTCCAAATCAGTCCAGTTTTCAACAAACTACTGAAACATGTACCCATACTCAATGGTTATATCCCCACCAAACTTCAAGTTTCTAATACGTAACTCTAGGTAGGTATTCATCTGTTAAAAAAAAACCCATACATATTTATTGGTATAAAAAACTTTTTTTTTCCTTATAATTCTTCAGGTGCTTCAAAATGGTTAAATAATTGGTCAAAGCTTTAAGAAAACTAAAAGGGCATTTCCAGAGATGAAGCATACCAAATATTTGTGTAAAATAAAGCTCTGATAAAAAGTGTCCTGTCCCTCCCTTGTTTTCCAAAAGGAAAATGCTTACACCACTTTAGCTACAGGCACTGTATGCAGCTATAGGGTTTTTTTAATCTGATATCATCTTTTCAAGTACTTTTCTTTTCAAACACCACCACTATCTTACTTTGAATTGCCATATTTCCTCGAAATACAGGACGTTCATTTTTATCTGTTACTTGGACAGTCAGTACTTTAAGGTCAGTTCTGCCAGTTGTGTCTTCAACAAAAATCTGTAAATCAAAGCTCTTTGGCATAGTTTCATAATCTAGGACAGGGTTTCCAGTAGTAACAACCTGAAAAGAAAAAATTATTATTAGCACATGATGCAAGAGATATAAGTTATAGTCTATATGAGTAAATACAAGGGGCACTTTCCATCAGTAAGCAGTGAGCATTTTAGGTCATCGTCTACTTGCTGGCACATTTCTTGTCAGTGGCAGAAATGTGAGAAAAAGAGTGGAAAGACATGGAGCAAGTCAATGACCTCTTGTGTGAGGGACAGTTTGAGGAGGAAAAAGCCTAGAAGGAGCTGTCCTGCTTCACAGGCAATGCTTTGCTTCAAGGACAGGACTACATCTTGCTGGTACTTGTCTGTGCCAAGTCCTCACCTTTCCACACCAAGCTCCAGGAGCAGTCGAGGTGTGATGACACTGAAAACTGGGAGAAAGCCCTGCAAGACACGAGGGCAGTTTTACTATTTCTGTGAGTCAGGAGCATGAGGGGAAAGACTGTTTGCTTGCAATAAGGAGTGTGGGGGCAGGAGACTGTATAGTCTGGCAGGTACCAGCCCCTTCCTTGTATAAACTATGTCTGGGAGAAGACTTCCAGGAAACCAAAGAAAGGGGGGAGCCGTACAAGCACACTGTATGAGAGAGGGACCAGAACTGTTTGGTGAAAATGTTGAACTAATTAAAATATAATATAGGCCTTAAGTTTTGTAACATTGGTAAGGTAAATGTTTACTTTGGGTTGGTTTTTTTTTTAAGACCTTCAGCTCTGCACATCACCTCTTAACACAGAAGATGTATAAACACAAGACTGACATTCTGTAAAAAAACATGAAATACATTCATTTTGGATTTAGGATGAGTGCAGAGCAACAGCAGGATGCTGAAAGTTGTATGCCACGATATTCACTGCTGAAACTAATAAAAAACCAATAACTTCCCTTTCTTGGACAAGAAAGGAAAAGATGACTGTTAAATTTGCTATGAAGCTAAAAAGCCCTGAAGCCTGAACATCAGTAGTGGGGGTGCTGTGGAACTGGAGAAGGAGAATTGGGGCTCACAAGTGTGTGTGACAAGGAGCATGTCAGTGCATTCACAATAATGCAGCGTGGAGGAGTCTAGAGAGGATGCAGAAGGAGAATGATGAAATAAATGCTTGATTTTAGATGAGATGCCGTGGCCAGAGGACAAATGCAAAAGTGATGTCAGCACAATTAGAAGACAGAAGCCAAAATAGAGCCAATTAACAGAGACAGAGGAGAGTGAACAGAAGCACAAATGTTTTATGCCTTCTGGTATGTAAAACAGCTGCTCTCTGAAACCTTTTGGATCTTTTTGTTACAATGCTACAGGAGAAAACAACTGTGTCCTGGATGGTCTCCTTCTCTCCTATATTGTGCAAATAGAAGTTTCCCATAAAAGTGATGCTAAGTCAGAAAAAACATTCTACAAATGCTTGTAACACCAATGGGAAGCTTGCTCTCCAAAATGAATGTTTGCTGGAGACAGTAAACAGATGGAATGAATTCAGAATAAGAAACTGTCTAATTCTAAGCAGAAATTATGTGCTCTGGGGATTATCCCTCCAGTTCACAGCCAAATATTTTCATTGGTGGTGTAACTACAGCCAGACTGTCTAAATACTCATCTTCCACCCTCCTTTACAGGGACGCCTTGCAAGTGAAGATGCGAATCTAGATGGTCTGCGAATCTAGATGGTCTCTTTGTAGGTTGCTTTTGAGAACAACTTGCCACTGGCATAGGCTGTGAGCCACAGTTCACCTCTTCTCCAGGTAGGAGCAATTCTTACTGATAAAGACAGCACTGTACACACTTGAAGCAGCTGCAGCCTTTGTCAAAGGGGGTCTAGAGTCACCCCATAACCGTCTACCCCTCGTTCCATCTGGGAATTTCACTGTTCCCTCCTTCCCCCTTCACTCCCAGGATGCAGAGGCAGCATCACCAACAGCATCATGGTAGTTTCAGGCAGCAGTATGTTTTCATGCATTCAACACATTTTCTGCCCATGGCATTCCTCAAATAAGAGTAAGACAAGGAATGGGCTGGGCCCAGATCCCAGAAACTGACTTTCTCAGAAATCTCAAAACATATCAAGAAATGTGATATTGCCTTGGCTTGCTGCAACAGGAGTGAATGTGCTTCATAAATACAGAAGAGCCTGTGTTAACAGGTACTTAGTTAATCTGCAAACTCCATATTTCATACATGAAATAGTTCCTTCTTCTATATCTTAGAAAAGATTTAGTGGCATTAGGTAGCGCTGAAGTATCTCATTTTAGATCGCATTACTTTTGCAAAATATTGTACCAATCTGCTACAACATAGCATAAATAATTTAAAGTAGCAATGCTTAGTTCAAATAAATGAACTAAGGACCCTTGTGTATTTATCCTTGTCCTATGAGTTGTAATTAGCACTCAACTGCTAGTTTGCAGAATTCATATGTAGCTTTCTTTATAATTTTCTCATGACTGATATGCACTGGCCCAACCTCTTTGTTTCAGTCTCTCGAGTTAGGACACCCTGAAAACACCTACAGTTCAAGGAAGGCATACCAACTCCTCACAGGCCATTCTGGTATGAAATGGATATAAATTATTACATTGGAAGAAGCAGTCTCCAGCCTATACCTTTCCTGGCCATTCATTTCATCCTCGTGTCACTCTGCACTGTGCTAGAACAAGAATATTTCCATCATCTCTGCCATGAAACAAAATCAAGGAGAGACTTTTTATCTGTTTGCAGGGTTATTTTTCCTCCAGATTAATTTGTCAGTCCCACTCAACAAGCAGCAACATAAAATGCTTGTGCTGCACAGTACAGAGATGGTATGGAGCAGGAACAAGCAGGTATAAAAAGGTGTTACGTTTTGCAGCAGAAGGGATAGCTTTAATTCAAAATGTCAAAATACAGCCTAGGAAGGGAGTCCCACATTATGAATTCTCTGTCAGCAAAGACAGCTTAAGGGACGTATCCATTTGCATCTGCCTGTTAGATTCCCTCAACTGAGCCAGTTCAGGTATTTGTGCAGCCACATCCCATGCTTCACAGGTGAAAGAGGGCTTTCTGAGAGTTTTTTTGTCCATTTCACTGATCTGGCTGGGGAGCAGCTAAAGAACTAGCACAGGTGGCACAACTGAGCTTTGTACTCTGCTGGGAGGTGGAAGCCAGGCAGGTTGGATCAATAAGCTGCAACCGCCTGGGGTCACAGTCTTACTTTCCCAAACTTTTCTTCCAGAAACATTAGCAAAGAGAATAAGAAAAAATCCCTAGTATCAGTTCTGTGAAAACCTGAACTTCCTTGGAAACACACAGAAAAATGTATTCAAATTAAGTTTGTAAGTCTCTACTTGGTGTCTATCTGCATCTTTTAAAAGCACACTTCAGTGTCACTGTTCAGGCTCAGACATACAAGCGAGTTACAATGGGATGACAAGCTGTCATGCGTCTGAACACTCATTGCCAGTGACAAATGTGAGATAATACTTGCTAATTTATCCAGCAATGAAAATTACCCTGAAGTAATAGAAATTGCTTTGCATTGGCCATCGGACAAGAGCACGCAATAGATAGAAAAAGATCACAGATGTGTGGAAGTGTGATAACTTCTTACCTCAAGATAACTTCCTCGTGTGTCACAGGCTTCATTCAGAACTAAATATGACTTGATCTGACGCAGCTGACTTTATTTTGGAAGTGAGTCAAATTCACTTTAATTCTAGGTAAGAGTAGCCAAACAGAAGCTGCGTGTGGTTTAAATAAGCCACTTTAAATTCACAGTGACTTCATATAAATTAAATTGAAAAACTATGGACAAATCCTCAAAATAGAAACAGGTCCTACATGTACTTCTCCACCTTTTATTTTCCAAAAAACACATTTTTTTCTACCACAGAATAAATGGAATTACAGTGATAGGTGGTTTTTGCCTAGATGCAATTAAAAATCATAATCACTGTTGCTACTCATTTGTCATATCTATTACAGCATGTCCAAATACTACCACAGTCTGCATTTTCAGCTCTTTTCTGATTAAAAGATGAGTCACTGTGTGCTGTCAGTGCTCAGTAGTCCAGGACACATCAGCCTACATGACTGAACATTGCTCAAGCTAAATGTAAAACTCACCCTGTATTCAAGATCTCCTTTTGATTTAATCTCAAAAGCCTCTGTAAGTGGGTTTGAATTTACTATGGTAGGAAGTATTGCAACACCTTCAGAAGACAATGGAGAAACAGTTACATTAAAGGTATAAACTGAAACACCAGCTGCTGCATTTTCTTCAACAGTGCTTGTTGCAGGTAAGCCCTTGAGCAACAGGGTTCTTCTTCCTGCAAGATGAGAATGAATGTAAAATTACTTCTGGGAATCTTAGGCTAGCAGGAACACACAGCTTGTGCCAAGAGCTGCCATTAATGAGCACAAAATGGCCTGATTCTCTTTTTGCTTATGAATGGTGGCATTGCACGGTAGTAAATCCAGTGCTAATGGCAAAAGAATCAATCTTTTCTCTAATTCAGTACTATACTATACATCTAGAGTGACTGATGTTAAAGTAGTATTGTTACTGTATTGTTTGCCTTCATATATGCCTTTATATGGAAGCAAAGAAATGGAATATGTTTCTATTATTTCACCCTCTGTGCTAATTGCTGCCTCTGTGCAGCAATCACATCAAAAAGTACCTTGAATCACATAGGGCTGGATGTTAAAGAAGCAATCTTTTCTGTGAATTATGCCATCTGCAGCACCCATTTCCTCCATTTTCCCTCCTCTTAT
>VZTV01091737.1:28409-63678 GCA_013400875.1 Anhinga rufa | reverse complement strand
CATTTTACTCTATAAATGGCAGAGAAGAGGAAAACTTAAAAAATTTAATTATTCACAGATGCTGTTTAGATGAGTCAGGAAAACATGAATGAGTTTGAAATCACTGTGAATTATTCATTGAAATATGAGTGGTTAATTTGATTGCTTTATTCTAGCTATGCAAGAGAATCCAACAAATTAATAGACCTTCCGGACGACTACAGCTGCCTCATTAACCAAGCATCCAGTTTCTCGTAAGTTGTACACAATTATAGCGAGCACCCCTAAAGTCTTCTGCTCCTTTTGATGAACTGGTAAACCTCTAACATGAAAGCCTCAGAAAGATGTTTGTAGAATCATAAAGTTGTTAATGGCACATATTGATTGTCATCTCTTCCGCCAAAACCACTGTGTAGTTCAGTGAAGTAGAAATTGCAGGGATCTGTATACCTGCTAACTGTATAAATGTTCAAAAGTACTTTTGAATCTTTTTGCCCTCTAGAGTTGATACCAACAATGGATTATTTTTTTTTTTTCGCTTAACAAAAGATGTCCAAAATCAGGTGGTGATAAAAGCAGAGCCCCAACATTGTGCCTTGTGTGTGGGACCATGCTATGTTCTCAGAGTTACTGTTGTCAGACTGAATTAGAAGGAGAAGATGTTGGAGCCTGTACTGCACATACATACACTTGTGGTTCTGGAGTGGGCATATTCCTTAGGTAAGGAACTGAACACCTCTACTTATATTGTTACGTTAGAAGGTGTGTGTGTGTGTGTGAGGACGTGAAAAGAATAGTTCTATAAATGTGATTGTAGGGGTGGTTTGTAAAGGCAGCGGTTTGTTAGTAACAGGGTTGCCTAAAACCAGAGTGTATTCATTTTCCTTATACTATGGTACAAGGTTAGAGGTTGTTTCCTTGAAGATAAGGTATCACACAAAACTGGAGTTTCTTTTTAAAGTGAATTTGTTTTCTCTGTGTACTCAAGTACACAGTACAAAACAATGAAGGTAAATACCTTGATTTTGTTGTTGCTGCTGCTGTTGTTGAAAAAATGGAAATTCACTTCAGTTGTCTTCCTGCATACAAGGAGAGGCTAGATAATGTCTATTTTCACTTTGGCAAAGGTTAGTGAGAAATGAAATTGGTTTATTTTCTGATTGTGGTTGTGTCGAGTATTTTACACAGACTGCAAATAATATGACGTGAAACTACACTGGTTTTAACTGCTACTGAGGAATTATAACAGGAAGAGAATAAGATCTTTAGTTTTAAAAAACAAAAAGTACCTTTAAAAATCTGTACATGCAGATAATACGGCCTGAAAGTAGGTGAGAATTGGAAAAGCAGTGTCTATGAAAATGAGAAACTATTTACCTAAGAATCAATACCTAAAATCTTCTCTGTGTTTCTCTAGAGTACGAGAATGTCAGGTGCTATTTTTAGCTGGAAAAACAAAGGGCTGCTTTTATCCTCCTCCTTATCTTGATGACTATGGAGAGACAGACCAGGGACTCAGGTAAATATCTTGAAAAATATATCTTTTAAAGACAGGAATTCTAAAACTATCTGCTTGGTTACATACACCTATGTAACCTTTTGATTTAATTATATAGGCAATATATTTTGACATTGCTGTTGGATCTAATATCTTCAAACATTTTAATGCTAATATATGTTTTTAGGTTAAAAATATTTAATGGAAGATCTTTCCCAGGTTATAAACAGTTGTCTTGAGGTGTAAAAACTTCAATCATTTTAGCATCTGTGAAGTTGCCTAGAAATTAAAGCTGAAAATGTTATTTGTGTATAGTGCATTTATTTGAATAATCTGTGTTAATTTAATATCAAGTGAAAATACGAGATTATTTAATGTGGTAGTTCTTTGTCTTAACTCCTATTTCTGCTTCCTCTGAGAATAGTTTGGGGACTTGATATTGTTAATCTTGCTACTTCTGAAACTGTTCAATAGCATAGAATATGAGCTGGTTCTGCTGAAAACCTACGTTCAGATGTCAGTGGGCTGTACATGAGATTCCCAAAGGCTGGAGGGAGCTGTTGAGCAGTAAGGGTGGGGGACCAGACAAAGTAGCACTCCGGTTTACTCATCAAAGTATCTGTTGATTTTGTACTGACAGGAGAATAATGTTAAAAGGTTATCTAAATATTGTAATATTTTAAAGGGTTATCTAATATTTAATACATCACACCTGGGTGTTTGTGCTTACTTGCAGTGTTTTGTCATTCCTGAAATGTATTATCTCCTTTTCAGACGCGGGAATCCCTTACATCTGTGCAAAGAACGATTTAAAAAGATTCAAAAACTCTGGCAGCAGCACAGTATCACAGAGGAAATTGGACATGCACAAGAAGCAAATCAAACACTAGTCGGCATTGATTGGCAGCATTTATAATAGTTATCTGCTGAAGACTGGAACTTTATTAAGATTTTTGTAACTCAGTAAGCTTTTTGAAGGAGGGATTAGGAAAAAAAAGTCTGAGGAAAAAACCCAAACCCAAACTATTATTTAATCTTTGTTTTACAATGTATTTCATAAAGATACCAGTTAACATTAATCAAGTAAACTTCTTTCTATATAAGCAAGTTTTATTAGTCATATAATTTGCACTGTGCTTCCTTCACAGAAATGTCTTGGGTTATAAACCTGGGCAAATGAACTTGAGTTTCTGATAAAAAAAGAATGACTCTTTTTGGAAGTCTGACTATGATTTTTCGTATAAACTGCAAGAGAAAAAAGACTGCTGAAACAGAAACTAGATAGAGCACAACTATGGATTGTGTTTTGCCCCTTGCTAGTAATCTGAGCCGTTTTATTTATTATTCTGCATTTTAATACTTAAGCTGTGTGTACATGCAATGGAATGAAGTAAGGAAGCAAATAATGTAGCAAATGGATGTTTCTGTCTGCATCAGTGGATAATTCACTCTTTCACTTGGTGTATCTAAAACAATTCTGTCATTTGTACTCTTGCAGCTTTCTTGCTTCCAGTTGTTTTTTAACTAAAAAACCCTAACACTAGCTTTACAAGTAAGATAATTTAATTTAAAGCTTTTTCCAGAGCATTGCACTCCTTAGAATTATGTAGTTTGTAATTTGAATTTAGCTGGGAAACCCTTTCACTTTCAATTATGTGATTTGGTTATTGGTATTCAAGGGTTGACATTGTGCTTTAGAAGATATTTTAAGATAACGACAGTACATAAAATGTCATGAAAGCTTATTTTATGTTAATTTGCAGAAGCACAGAGGATATTCTTCTTTTTCGTTAACAGTCAGCTTCTAAGGTGCAAATCCATCTCCTTTTTGTTGCAGACAAACTGGATGGTTTCCTCTGGCTTTGAAGGGCCACAATCACACTGCCCACGTTTTTGCATTGATTCTTTTTTTTTCTGTTGTCCCATCAAGTATATTTACTTTTTGGCTTGATTTAAAGCTCTGTAAAGATGTTTGCATATAGTATATTTTATAAATATATTCTATAACTGCGCAGATTTGCACTTGATACGAGGGTGCCTGAAGGCAGTGAGTTTTCTAGTTGTATGTAATTAGACCGCCAAGGTGTCTCTAAAAAGTGACATTATGCTTATTGATTTAAAATAAAATCCATTACCTTTCTCTCTCCTATCTTCTGACAAATTAGTAAAATCTTAATTTACATAGTTCTGTTTCCTTAATAATCTGTGGTTCTTTTAGTTAAGTCTTACTTTCTGACTACGTCTTCAGCCCAGATAAGCAATCCCTTTTACTGTCTGCCGTGTCTTCAGTTACACTTGGTCTGACTGAATTGTTTCTATTTTTACAGATTTAATGCTTCAGATAAATTTTGTATATTCATGGTGTACAGGACAATTTTTCAAACATTCAGTAACAGTATTGAGTGAAGATGTGAAATATGCAATAAAGAAACTTGGCCAATGTTGATTTCCTTTTCTTAAAAACAGTACAGACTACTCTTGCTGCTATACCTGTCGTAGTTCTAAACATTTCTGTATTGCTGTCACTCTTTACAAAGTAGAGACATGTGGAAGTTGCAGGAAAAAATGACATTAATGCTTCATCTCTGCCTTCCCCTACTTGAGCTGGTTGATATAGCAACAATTTTCTGCGCATGGTACTTGAAAATCACACTTTTTGGTGACGTTACTGTTCCTTTGCAGAGTCTTGCTTCTTAAGCTGTGTGCCACAGTTTGAAATAATGTGTAACTGCACGGAAAAACTCTTTTCCTGTAAGTGTAATATTAAAAAGATAATTGACGATACCGACAGATTTCCCTGTGCAAAGCAAAATATTGACAGCAAGGAGGATTTTTGTTTTTCCTCTGGGATCAGAGTTGGAGACTGCAAGGTTGAAAAGGTTGGTAAAATTATGACCACAAATAATTGCAAAGTACACAATTTATCGTTTTTTGCAAGTTTGGTCATTCTTTACTGAAGACTTCTATTTTCCAATCTGGTTTGCATGTATTTACATTAATGTCGAGATATATATAACATTGTTTCAGTATCAGGGAAATCATATCTGTAATAAATTGGCTATAACTTTAATATTCGCGGATTACGTGTACCATCTACGATGTACTATGTGTTTGGGGGAGGGCAAAAGAAAAACCAAACCACCAACAAAAACCCACAAAATCTCCAAACCAGAACCCATCACAACAGAAAACAAAACAAAGCTGAAAGCATCAAGTGAATGCTTTAGGTGTTGACATTAAATAAATACTTCTTAAATGTTTTTAAAGTTTTGCTGAGGTTGTTCCTTCAGGTGTGTCACCTTGTTAATCACAAGCTAACAAATACCTGGATGTGCAACATCTGCAATTCCCTGGCTAAAAATGTAAGATGATTATATTCTTAGTGCCATTTGCTTCAGTCAGCTAAACCTTTCTTAACCTCTACTAAAAAGTCTAATCGTCTTTTTAAAGGCTTCTAAATTATATTTTATAAAGGGATGAGGGTTGAGGTTCACATCAGGAATGTTTTTTACTCTGATCATACTTCAAGATAACACTTTGTACTCTCCCCAGTCTGCCATAGGAGGCTCTCTTTCTTACCCTACAAGTGTGGCCACAAAGACCTTCTGTTCTTTCACTTCTCATCTATGTGAAGCCTTACCTGCCCTCAGGCTCCAGCCCTGGCATCTCATTTAAGTGCATTTTATTGTATGCTAAATGACTTGGTGTTTTGTTTAGAAGCTACATCACTGTGATCATTTTCTCTATGACCTGAATGCGTAGTGAAGCTGGGTGCTCAGCTTACTGTGAAAGCACCTTCAGCACAAAATCCCAGCTATTTTCCTTTCTGGGAGATGAAATTGCATGAGGGGAGTTGCATCTCAGATCTCTTCACAGTAGAGTCCTGTTACGATCCAGCTGAGGATGCAGTCTGCCTCCCTTCTGCCGTGGACTCCCCTTCTCTCCTCCTTTCTAGCAGTTGCCTTTGGCAAGAAGTAGTGGCTCTCTATTTCCATCCCACTGTTGAGATGATTGATTAGTGACTTAAATATGACAGCATAAAACAGTTTTGGCTTGAGTATGAGCCCCTGGGGAATGCCAGTTGTAACTGGTTGGTGTCCAACTGTTCATTGCTGCCCTCTGAGCCTGAAAATCCAGCTGGGCTTCTGTGCACCTTGCAGTCTAGTCTACATCTCCCCACATTGGTTATGAGGATGTTGTCTGAGTTCAACTGAAAGTTTTTTGTAAAGTAAGACATCTACTGGACAGAGAAAGTGGTTTTACAGCAACTTTCATTTAATAAGAAGCAAAAAAGGAACAGGCCTTTACACTGACCCAACAGTTGAATGATTTTATGTGTGACCAGGATAGGGAGGCTATCTCTGATAATAGCAAGAGATGCTGGGTTGATCGTTGTGGGGCTGCTATGGGTCTTCTGATCTTCATGTTTTCATATGCAGTCTGCTCTGCTTTTGGTGAGCCAGGACTGTTACCTGGCCAGTCCTGCATCTTAGTGGGAATGGGATGGTGCTCTTTGTATCTTAACTGGCATTAAAGGAAAGCTTGCTTAGGGAGGCATCCACTTATCTACCATTAGCTGTTCAGTTCCTCAGCAACTTATGTGGTGAGCGTTGCAGAGTCCTACTTGACCCAGCATGGAGAAGGTTGGAGGCTTCATGGGAACAACACTGGATGCAGTCATCATCAAGACTTGCCTTCTGCACGAATGCTTCCGGGCACTCAAGGAGTGAGACAGCCGGGGAGCCTGCCAGCCACACCTCTGCATGCATACCTAACCTGTCACTGTCTGACTGGGCTTTCTCTAGAAAAGTGGCTTGGGCTGTGTGGTGCTGCTTCAACATAGCCTCGGCGTAAAGGCATAGCGACAGGCACAGAGGAAGGTTACTTACCAGCGATGGGAAGACTTGCAGACAAGTTTCTTTAGGGAAATGTGTCTCCTTATCATTAATTCCTTTTTTTTTTTCCTTATGGGATTTGAATGTTTAGAAGAATGGGAAGGACTACAGTTAGTTTCTCCTTTTGGGGTATGTTCAAGCAGAGGTGGAAAGAGTCCCACAGTAAGAACATTGCAAACAGGTAATGCTGAGGCAAAAAAGTCCCCCATCACTTTAGTGCCTGATGAAAGTTGGGGGGGGGGACGGGGGGGGCCACACAGGGCACCTTCATCTCCAGTTGCTGATAACTTCTAGTTACTCAGTAAGGGGCTTCAGCTTGTTGGAGTGTCATTTCTTGGTTTGGGGAGTCAGCAGTGACTGTATGGGCCTGGGATAACTAGAGTTGCCTGCTTGGCTGCTGTGGGATTACAGTGAGAGCAGACACTGCAGGCAGCTCTAGAGCGTGAAGGCATGCCCAGGAGGAGCTGGAGCCCCCCTGCCTCTCCTTGCTGCCAGCCAGCAGTGCCCGTGTAGTTTGGGGGTTTGCTGTCATGGAAGTTCGAACTGTTGGGTAAGGGGCAGTGAAGAACTTCATGTCACGTGAGTGGTTGGGGATCCCAGGCTTGACTGAGGCTCTGGGAGTTCATCCACCAGGAAGCTCTCCAAGGTCCGACAAAGTCCCCCAGAGCTGTGCTCTTCAGACTGATGGGCAGCTTTTTCCAAAGAGGGAGGCAGGGTTTTATTATTATCTTTATTTTATTCCAAGGCTAATAATGATCAGGAGAAAAAGCAATTCCTGGTTCTGTTCTGGGACAGTCAGCTCAGTGTCCGATTGCTAATGAGGTGTGACTTGTGTAACTGTATTGAGCTGGTTTTGTCAATACTATTTTTACCTTCTACTGATCAATACATATTCTGTTAAACATGTTACAGGCTGATACAGGAACATAAGTTGCAGTAAAATAATTCAGGCATTTACAAAGCAGGGGGTTGTGAATGTGACGCACTGAATGTGTGTTGTAACCCTCTGGTCATGTAGGGAGTGTTTGAATGCTATTTAGTACACCTTGTCACCAGCTGGCCCTAAGAAGTGGCCAAGTATTCATGGTGATAGGTGGAAGCCTCATACTAAAACATCTTATTGCTTCAGCCTGAGGCCTTATGGAAGGGCATGGTGATTTTACCTTACTTAACTTTCCAAGTTCATTGTATCCACCCACGCACTTACACCCGCAGGCACCGAGATGTGTGTGTCCGAGTGGTCTGGCCAGGACCGTGTGCCACAGAGGACAGGAGCGGTGGCTGCCACATCCTCCCTATGTACCCCTGGGTTGGTGATGGCAAGCTGGCTTTTGGAAAGGGTTTTTTTTTATACCTATTGGGATTCAGCAATAACTGTGGTGTCATGTTTTGTCTCAGTAACCTGTTTCTTCTGCCACCTTTCCCCTTCTCATGGCACGCAAACGTTAGATGCCCAAATCTTATATCTTTATGTCTTGATGGAGAGATTTGCCAAACATGTTTCTCTAGGAGAAAAACCAAGAGGGGGAGAGCATGAGGAGTTTGTGCTAAGAAATAGCAAGTACTGGTCTTTGTTTCCATGACAGCAATGATTAAATACTACTTTTTCATTAGTTTGTGAATATATATATTCACAGTCTCTTGCCAGACAGCTTAAGCTCAGAGGTGGTAAGTTTTCCAGCTTGTTCTTTGTGTGGGTTCCTGGAAGGAAAGCCAGCCTGGCTAGTCAGACCTGGGCAGGGTGGGACAGCTGCGGTCAGGTTAGCGATGGCATCTGTGCAGACCACAGGGGGAGGGATATTTTAGTGACTTATACAACCAAGGTGTTGATTTGAAAGCAACCACATATTTGAGGAATAATGTGTGGAATATATTTTTGTACTTGCAGTACTATAAACATGGAGGATGCTAAAGCGTGTTAATAAATCAGAGAAAAGGTTGTGTAAAAATAACAAAGGCGAGGAGATCAGCAGTATGTTCACTGATGTAATTCACTGATGTCCTCTAACCGGCGATGCCTGCCTTGAGGGGTAATGCTTGCTCCTCATAAAGACGGCTCCAAGGAGCCTGCATTTTCTTGCAATGGTTGTATCGGAATCTTTTGGAATGAACGTGCAATTAGGCACAAAGTGCACTAGAAGAAGGGGGAAAAAAATCTGCAGTAATTGTTGGGCATCTATTTAATGCTGTTGAACTAGTTGGGTACCTCATCTGTATTTTAAATCTTTCTATGTCAAGCTTTGCTAATTCATAAAACGCTGAAGTAGCTAAAAGCTCGGAAGATCGCATGAACTCTTGAAACAAAGTACTTTGCGTTGCATTTTCTCTTTCTGTATATTCAATGTAGGCTTTAAGCTCCCCTCTACCTCTACTATCAGCTTGAACAGGATGGAGCTCAGGGTGGGAAGCCCTGCTCCAGGCACGGCTAGCGAGGTGCGCACCATTTCCCAGGACTATAGTGGTAATGACTGTAGTGGAAGAAGGATGGGGAGGATTGTTTCCTGCTCTCAGAGCTTCAGGACCCATTTGTAAGTCTTCACCAGTGGCAGAGACCTAGTTGTGAAATATTTGAGGAGGGTATGTTGTACTGGGGATGTGCACTCGCATGAGCAGCATGCCTGGTTGAGCGCCAGCTTGCTAAAAGGGAGGGGACAGAAAGTCACTTTGTCCCACTGGAGTTGGGGACATGCTGCAGTAGTAATTATTTGAAATCTAGGTACACCATTGTGAGTCTCTTCCTGAATAAAATGCTTCCTGGAATGAATTTAATCCATTTTTAACATTATGTGATCTCAAGAATACTCTGAAGTACTCTAAAATTAAAAAACAAACAAAAAAAAACAACCCCAAAGCCAAACCAAATTTAAACAAGTAGAGAATAAATGTAAATGTTAGGACATAATTACACTTCAAATTCTGGGATGAAAACAAGAAATGCTGTCATAGTTTGCTTAAAATATGCCTACAGCAACATTACACAATCAGTGTTACTTCTGCTCTTGATTAATTTATATAATTAATGACAGTTTAATTCATATGAACTTGTGAATTCACTGTGTCTTTTTGTATTTTCCACTTGTGGTTTTTTCATCTTTAACCTTAGTCTTATTTGTGTCAGAGAAAACGTGTCTAACTGGGAAAACTCACACCCGTTTGAAAAAGCGTTTGTCTAAGGCAGAGCTGTGCTACCCTCTGAACAGGTTACGTGGGTGGTTGGGAAGGCAAAAAGCAGTTCTTAAAAGGAAAGCTTTGCATTTGGGGACTATGCATGTCTTGGAACAGACAAACGGATCTCCTTCCAGTTTGCGTATACTGATGTTACTGCCTGGCTGGGGAGCGGGCTCCGTGTGTCTCCAGGTGGGAGGGATGGTGGTTCTTTTGATGCTGCTGTTAAATTCTGTCTCGTCGCATATTTCAAAGTGATTTCTATGGCCTTTTTCAAGAGTTAAATTTAATTTTCACCCTCTCAACAAGACCGTCACTCTGGGGAATTGTCTGCCTCTGACTTACTGCTTTCTACTTCGCTGCTGGGAGCCAACGCCCCCCAAGCTGGCATCCTGCCGTACTGAGTTTTAAGCGCCCGAGTCTCCCCGCTTCTGTTTTGTGATGCTTGACCCCGTTTTGCCTGGGAACATGGTATAAAATGTGTGGAGGCCTGGTTGGCTCGTGAAGCAGTGTGACTTCATCAGATGATAGGCTGCAGACCTGCCCTTTGGTCCTTGTTTTGCCGAGTTTGCCTGGCACATCTGGTTCCCACACCACCCTTTGCTCGGGAGAAATTGCCTTTGAGAACAAACTATGGAAATGCATCTCATAATGAACTTCCTAGCTGACTCATGTTTATGGACTATCCTGTTCTAGTAGAAACAGGTTAATCAGGCAAGACTTATTCTGTGTGTGTTGCTTTAGAAGGGACTAGTGGGATGGGAGGTGGGAGCCCTGCTCAGCCCTTCCTCCGGCACCGTGCCTGAGGGGGAGGCTGCAAAATGGGGGTGCGTTCCCCGGGGAAGGGTGCTGCAGAGGTTGTGCCTGCAAAGCTGAGCTCCAGGCCAGGTTTTCCTCCAGCTTTCGCACCTCGTAACTGTGCTGTGGATCAAAATTCAATAATACCTGTAAAATGACACGGGATCAGCAAACACAGGTGCTTTGAGAGAGGTCTTCGACTACTTCAGTGTTTCAGTCAGTCACTGACCACTATAGGTCTGATATAATTTAAGAAAAAAAAAGAAAAGGTTTCACATACGTGTTGCTTCAGATTTCATTGAGATAACTGCATTCCTGGTACCAGAAATAAATTTGCCTAAGCCTTTATCTCCCTGCAGGAGGCTGTTATCACATGGCACCATTCTATTTTCCTGGCCTTATCTCTTAATTAACTAATCTCTAATAATGCTCTTTATTTTTTTTTTTTTAATAAGCATTTGTGATCTGTCCCCATTTTACATTGATTATGGTAAGAGCACTGTTTCAGGTGTTTTTACAAAACAAGTCAGGTGGAAATAAGTGTTTTGCCGGAATCCATTTTTGTTTATATCAGCCTCAAAAACCTTGCCTGACCATTAGTTAGGAAGTGCGTGGTGCCTACAGCCCGATATAGCATTCCCATGCTCTTTGCTAAGCTGCACATATGCATTTGGCTGGTATTATAAAATGTCCAGGCTCATGTAATGCATGGAGGCTAATCTCATCAATTGTATTAAGGCTACTTAGGAATTAATAGCTTTAAGGGAGCTGTTTATATATCTTCCTTTAACCACTTCAGTGAATGTCCCGTGTCCCTTCAAATAGATGTCACCAGTAAAATAGTGCACTTCTTGTTGTTTCTTTTAAAAAAATAAATGACATTTCTTAAATGTTGGCACTTCAAGGCCTTGGGCTGGCTCTCATATCTGGGTACTTGGATTTAAGACGGTAATCGAAACAGAGGTACCTAAAAAGAAGTGGCCTGGTTTATATGAATTAAGCTCACATCCTTCTGAAGTTTATTAGTTTGAAAATCAGGGCACAGCTCTGGGAGTTGTTGGATTGCTGCAGGCAGCTTTGACGACGTGAGCTTTGCTACTTAAATTTAAAATAACAATAATGCTTTCTTTTGAACGTCTGTTGCAAGTTAGATTTAAATGGGGAAGAAAGAGGTTGTACACACAGTTTAGTTGATGGCCAAAAATCCTGAGGATGCTGGTGGTTTCACTTGTTGAGCATCTAGAAGCAAAGGCCCATGAAGATGATGTAATTCCTATGTGCTACAAGAGGATACTACTAAAATGGTCCAGCAAATTCTGTTTCTAGTAAAAGGAAAGTGATTTAGGGGTCTGTTTGCACATCCTGAGCTCAGCTGGGCACATGAGAAGAGGAAGGTTTGCTTTCTCTCAGAGCATTATATAAAGAGGGAAAAGCTTCCCATCTACAGGAACGCATAAAATGGGTCCAAAAAATGAATTCAGAAGCAAAAAGGCAGCAGTAATGCAAATTAAAGATATCTGTATTAAATTGTATATATTTAAACATTTTCTTTAAAGAGGTCTTTACTTGCAATGTAATTTTTAATACCTAGATTTACATTTGCAGGCAGCAGAGATATCTTTATCTAGAACAGCATTTACGATGTCACAAGAAAATATATTTAAGATTGGACAAAAGATATATTACATGTAATATTTTACAAAGCAGTCATATTACAATCTTGTAGTAATCATAAGATGTTACAAAGATCTTCATTAACCAGGAGACTTTATTTTAGACAGCATTAGCATATACACTACTTGTTCTGATTTGTACAAAACCCCGATTCCAGTACTATTCTTCATAAACCTGTCTCAGGTGGTCTCTCTACCTGTCTAATACTGTGAGACCCTTGCTCTGGGAACTGGCTTCTCCAATGTGGTGTTGAAAAAATAATCTGATAATTTATCTCACCCTAGCAATAGACTGAAAAAACAAAACAAAACCAACAAAAAAAAGAGACCACAAATAATTGGAGAGTCCTGTCTAGAGCAATGGCCTAAGCCAGATTTCTAGGGCAGCAATAAATATAGATCTCTCTGAAAAATCAGATGTCTCATCAAGTAACCAGTATAGATCACAGCACATTGAAGCCTCACAAGGAAAAACTGTAATGAATCCTTGTAATGCAGCTCCTATCCATATGTGACTCTTCCAAAAAGCTCTTCTCTGATACATGTGGCCACATCGTGCACCATCCACAATCCTGTTCTTCTCTAATGGACCAGCTGAGAGGAGCAGCTGGTCGTAGCCTTGTATTACTGAGAAGGAAGGAGTTGGTCTGGTTTGTACAGTTCTGCCGTGCAGAGTGTCCCTCAGCAAAGCAATAGACGATAGGCTGTGGTGAATAGCAAGTTGGCTTTTACATTAGTTGCCCTTTTTCTGGTCAGTCTTATGCACAAAAGAACAGAGTTGACTTTTTAATTCATTATTGCAACTAAATTCATTATTGTAACTGAAGTTAAAAGCTTTGACCAGCTTTGAAGAAGTGAAAGGATGCCACAAATACCTGTGAAAATCAAACCTTGCACGCAGATGGCCTGAAACAGCCTGGCCACCGAGGTACAGACTGTGGCTTGATGTATAGGCATGTCCCTACCTGTCCTGCTGTGAAAAGGTCTGTCCACCCTAGGAGTTTGAGCAAAAGCCAGAGGAGCTGAGTGCTGCTGGGGCAAGTCCACAAATGATTAAGAATGAAAACTAACAGGCTGTGCAATGATTAGGCAGCTGAGACATGGCTTCGTTTGAAGACTGGCCACCAGCCTGGTGGAAGGGACCCACTGAGAAAACTCCCCCAGGTACACTGCAGAGAAGTAGAGGTTTTGCACAGCTGGGGTAAAAATAAGTGTGGTGCCTGGCTTGTAGCTGAGGGACCGAGATGTCTGCAATTGTTTGTGCCAGGGTTGGGGTTTGCTTTCTTGGATTTCTTTCCCTTTAGCTGAATTTATCTGGCAGCTGCAGATAAACTCAAGGTGATGCTCTGCTCTCTTACTAGAGGCCATGCGCCACAGCAAACTCTTTCCATTTCTTATTCCAACTTTGTGAATGAAAACAGGATCTTCCAGCTATGACAGTATGTTTGGAGAGATGCAGCACATGCAAAATCTGCCTTCACTTTGACCCAGAAGCTACAATGAAGGGTACCATATCACTGGTAAAGCAAAAGAAAACTTGCTAAATTTGCACACTGTGGACTGATTTAAACTTAGTTTTCCCTGGCCTCAAAGTTTGAGGTTTGATATACTTGCACATGAATGGTATCCATTTGCTAGAACCCTGGAAAACATTTAAAGTGTTAGTTCTGAGTAGTTTGGGTTTTTTTTTCCTTGTTCCCCCCCAAAAAAAATAGTTGGGCTTGAATATTCTGGAGCAAGCCATGAGATTACATACTTTTTTAAATGTCCAGAATAACCGCAACTGGCACATGCTCATAGCATTGATTCTACCCGCTACAAGAGGAATCTTCTAAGCTGCTTGTTTAAATACAAGATCTACAACACACCCATTCAAGTTACACAGGCTGAAAAAAAAAACCCTGAGAAACAAAACCCATAAATCTTACCTTAATGTTGTTTTCATGATACTTGTGCTGTTTCATTAAATTACAATTATTTTTGCTTAGTACATAAATTCTCACCATAAATTTGCATTTTGTTCTATGTACATCTTAAGAATACAGCAGAAAATACCATTGCTTAGTACATTAACAAAAATCACATTATATGAGAGGTTTGTCAAAATACCTGTATACTAAGTTATATACAATTCTGGAAATCCTCCTTCCTTTGACTTCTAACATGTTACTCCCCAGAAAACCAATCTGTTTGTCTTTAAAAGTTGAAGTACATAAAGTATGCTGGTAAAACAACTTGAACAAAAAATAATAGCTTTTCAAATTCCACTTTTAATTTCAAAATAAGATGGAATGGATCACCTTGTGATGCCAGCAATTTATTTTTTTTAACTGTCCCTGAGAAGGGAACAAGTGAATATTGCAGTTCTAGTGGGGTCATTTTCCCCAGAAGTTATGAATATGGTGTACTCACATTGTGGATAAATGTGTTATCCCAAGGTGTACTGTGTTGTATACTCCCATATACCAAAAAAAGCATGCGTAGAAATGTGTGTTCTGATGGTTGATACATAGCTTTTAAAACGTAGATATTCACAAATCTCAGTTTTTTTATTCCTCTCTGATAAAAAGTCCACATCAACTAGAAGCTCAACTGACCGTTGTGATGGCTGGAGTCTTCCCACCTTCCTCTCCTTCAGCCCCTTCGGCCCCTGCTTCCACCTGATTGAACTTACCAATCTTTTTCAAACTCTCCAGCATGGACTTCAAAGTGTCCTTCAGACTTTTCTCCAGGATCCAGCCTTCACTTTCACATTCAGGGTCTTCGGGATTTGTGATGCTTTCCAGAGAGGTGTGCAGAAGACGCAAGCCAACCATCACAGACATCTGCACCATGCAATGGAAAAAACAGAGCATCAGGCAGACATTTATACCCTTGTCCATGTCTTCACCTCCCTCTGCTATCAGCAACCTGGGCTGGTGGCGTGAACAAAATGCCAAAAGCACCAAACAGATACAGCTTAAGGTCTGCGGGAATCCTCCAGACAAGAGGAGATCCTGAGCAGCCCTCCCTCTTTGATGGCCAGCAGGGGTGAGGGGGAGCTGGCAGGAGGAAAATGCCCCTTCACAAATAGGAAAGGAGCAGCCCCAACTGAGACTCCTTCTACTGTACTATGCTGGTATAACACCCCTGACACAGGCAACACCCCAAACCTGTCTCCAGAGAGAATATTTTTAGGCAGCCTCCTGCTTTCTGACACCATTCAGAACAATCTGACTTCTACCATTGTGGTGCTTATGAAGAAAAGTGATTGATCTGTGAAGTAGAGAGAAAGAAAGAAAGAGCGAGCCAGCTTGATGAGGTGGTAGAGCAGGTGGTCAGGATAGGGAAGCAAAAGACTAGTTTAGTTTTTCATGTCCTAGGTAAAGCGAAGATCGAGACCACTTGTTGTTGTTAACGGCCTCATAGGATTTATTCTGCAAGGGAAGTATGATGCCTCTGTTATCCTACCCAAATTCCCAAGGAAGTGATTACCTCTGGTCTTCCTAAACCCTAATGGTTAAGGAGGTTGGTATCCCCCCGTGTTGCTTACCTGGTGGCACAGCTGAGGCCCACAGAGAGCTACCTCAGACCCGCAAGGTGCTGCTCTTGGTTGGACCTTTTGAACTGGAGATGGAGAAAGCTTGCAAACTGTCATGGAGGATTACAGCATTGGCTAGCTGGGCAGATCTGAAGCTGGGATTCAGCCACACAGCATGGCCAATTGCAAAACTGACACCTGGCTTTTGGACTCATGGGACCGCTCAAATATGCGGACCATTCATGAGCCTATCTACCCCGGTCATCCTGCTTGTGTATGATCAGTGACTCCAAACTCTTGGAAGACCAAAGGGTAACCATTGGCTACCCTTGAAATTTTCAGGTGTTGATGTTTCTCTGCCTTCACTCAAGACCAGAAAGGGAAAAACATTGGTCAAACAAACAAGCTTCATCAAATGCTTCTATATCCAAAGACAAATTTTCATCCTGTTCAACATAGGAAGGAAAAGAGAAGGTCCTAATGGCCCTGAATCTAGAAATAGTCTCACTTTGTTGTGGATCTACCCAATACTATGATGGCTTAAATCAGTTGAAACACTATTCTACAAAGGTCACAAGAAGTGACAAATCACATCACACTAGTCTTGAGATTTTAAAGCCTTTGACATCTTCCTTTCAATCTGAGCCCCAGTTTTGCTGCTTTCTGTCACGGGACTAATATCTTTCCTGTTAAAGGCTGTTGCAAGTAAAGATTAATAGAGCTGGATGCAAAAGGTGGCCTCCACATTACTCTCTACCTGTGCTACCTCACTGTATGTCAGTAGGAGCTTGCTTTTTTTGTGCCTGACTTACTAAGTCCTACTATTTGACAGCAAAATTAGCTGTACTTACAGACTTCCTGGATGGCTCTGAGTCACTAAATATAGTCGTGCTTTAAAAAAGGAAGGTGCTTGTGCAGAAGGGAGCAGCTGACCTGCCCTCAGATGAGATTCTGTGACATTTTCTCTGTTTAAGACTTCATTTTCTTAAAAATCTTGCTTAGAAAGATTTTGGGTCCCTGGGCTTGAGATTTGCTCAAAGCAGTGCAAAATGTTCAGGCTCTCCCCACCTCCTCTGACCTGAGCCTGCCTTCTCTGCCAGATGAGAAGAGAGCCCAGGAAGTTGAAGACAACTATCTGGCAAATCAGACTATCTCCTATATGATAGTGTAAAGCCTTGGACTATCAGTTTTACTAAAGTAATTTATGTTGTAAATTATTTATCCAGAACCTTGAATGCAGACAGCTTTTCAATAGCCCCATCTCACCATTTGCAAGTCCTGGCCAGGACACTTAGAGCTCATGCAGGTCATATTATTAGCAAAATTATGGAAGGCAGCTGGATGTGTCTGCTGCCTCAAAAATTTATGTTAATGCCTCAGCATGCTTCAGCTTTGTAGAGATACTTTGAGGGACCTAGACAGGCTGGAGAAATGGACTGACAGGAGCCTCACGAAGTTTGACGAGGACAAGTGCAAAGTCCTGCACCAGGGAAGGAACAACCCCATGGACCAGTATATGCTGGGGGGTGGCCAGCTGAAAGCAGCTCAGCCGTAAAGGGCCTGGGGGTCCTGGTGGACACCAAGTTGAACATGAGCCAGCACTGTGCCCTTGCGGCAAAGAAGGCTAATGGTATCCTGGGCTGCATTAGGCGAAGTATTGCCAGTGGGTCGAGAGAGGTGATCCTTCCACTCTACTCAGCACTGGTGAGGCCATAGTTGGAGTGCTGTGTCCAGTTCTGGGCTCCCCAGTACAAGAGAAAAATGGACATACTGGAGAGAGTCCAATGAAGGGCCACTGAGATGATGAAGGGACTGAAGCACCTCTCCTATGATGAAAGGCTGAGAGAAGTGGGATTGCTAAGCCTGGAGAAGAGAAGGCTCAGGGGCGATCTCATCAGTGTGTACAAATATCTGAAGGGAGAGTGCAAAGAAGGTGGAGCCAGGGTCTTTTCAGTGATGCCCAGTGACAGGACAAGAAGCCATGGGCACAAACATAGCGTCTTCTGTTTGAACATCAGGAAACACTTTTTCACTGTGAGGGTGACTGAGAACTGGCACAGATTGCCCAGAGAAGTGGCAGAGTCTCTCTTCTTGGAGATATTCAAAAGCCGTCTGGACACGGTCCTGTGCAGCCAGCTCCATGTGACCCTGCTTGAGCAGGAGGGGTTGGACTAGGTGGCCTCCAGAGTCCTTTCCAACCTCCACCAGTCTGTGGCTCTGAGTTGTAGACCTGTGCTTAATGACAATCCAGCAGAGAAGGCTTGAGCATCAGGGTCCCAGAGCTAGCCCAGTCTCACTCAGTGATGATTTCTCCTACCCAGTGGACAAACTGTCATGAAAATTACTGTCATTTTATAGCAAATTTAAAGTGGCAGGAAGAACAAGGCTGCAGTGTTTCTCCAGGGCTGGGTATGGCCAGGCTGGGCTGGCGCCTCCCCCTGCACCACAGCGTGTTTAGCCCTCAATATGCGCTAGCAGAGCAAACTCTGTCCTTCTGGAGGGTCCCTGTTCCCCTGCTGCCTGTGGGCTGGTTTTGAAGGTTAGCGGGAGTTCGCTCCTAGTGTTGAACGCATCAGAGAGTTTAGTCTCCGGTGCATGATGTGCAACGCACCTCCCACTCGTGTCTCATTGCTCTCCTGAGTTCCCACCTCCTGGAGCTCAGGGCTGTGTGGCACCACGTGAGATGAATCTCAGGGTCTTGACCATCACAGTAGCTGTGACCTATTGAGAGCTGTGTCTTTATACAGGTGAAGGACCTGGAGCATCTCAGAAAGCAGCTGCTGCCCTCCCTTCCTTTTGAAATGCCCTATTCAGGGCACCCTTGAACCCCCCATTTCCTCTTCGCTGGCTGAGGCAGGTCAAGAAGACAGCCAGGCTTGCTCTGCTTGACCTTCTGCAGCGGAGCCCATCTGTTTGCCAGGGTTTAGCCTGAGGCGGCTTATCTAGAGCAGGGTGTGATTTTTTTTTGTCACCTTCATGACCGGTTGTCGCTCCTGGGAAGCCTACAGCTTTTGCTAGTAAAAGGAGCATGTGGATAATAATCTATTTCCAGAAAATATGACACGCTGTGTTTTTTTTCAAATAGAAGTTTTAATACTCCAAAATAGGTTCATTCTTCCTTGTACCTAATATAGAAACGTTAAACCTAAATGGTCTTCCCTGAGGTCCCTACACCCATTTAGCATGATACGTTTTTTTCTACAGCTCAAAGTAACAGCTGCAATTAGTGTTTCCCTCCGTGTGACATCCCACATCCCACATCCCACATGTCAGTACCACCAAAACCCAGTTGGAAGAGTCCTCCACTGGCCCTCAGAAGGGCTTTGCCAGGGAGGTGCTGTGGCCATGCTGCTGGCCTGAGTTTACAGCAGCTCCAGGTGCAAAGCAAACCAGGGCGCTCCTTTGCTTCTGTGCTTTTCTGTAACTTCTCAGCAAGCAGTCCAAGGGTAAATGAGAAGCACAGAGCCAGCACGCTAACTCCCCGCTGGGTCGCACCCTGGTCGGTCCGAAATCTTACCTTGGCCAGGAGTCGGGACCTCTGCTGTGCTCCTACTCAGTATAAAATTCTTTCCTACCCTGGCTGCAATTTAAAGAAAGTGGTTATATTTCAAGGGAGACTAAATTAATGTCTGCTTCCTGCTTTGCTTCCTCACTTCAAAGTTTGCCTTAAAAGTGGATGGAGTCTGAGACCCAAATCCAGACCCTTTATGGTAGAATATCAGGCAAGTCATAAATATTCAGGAGCACCAATTAATATAACCCAGGATTGTGATATTTCTTTAAAGCTTTGCCCTGAGAATGCTCTGATTACCTGAGAAAAAATCTCACCTTTTATTTTGAAAAAGACAAATTAAAAAAGAGAAGATCGTATTTCTCATTACACACAGACTGAAAATACTACTCAGGTATACTTTGAATAGAAATAAAATACTGTATTTTTATCACTGCCATTAATGTTAATGTATTGCTGTCATCTCCTACAAGTCAGCAGAGGTATGTTACAAGATCCTAGTCATGGTTCTTCACAGCTGGCATTAATATTTCTGTGCATTTTTCCCCATAGTTTTTGAATTTCCTTCTGATTTTCACATACAGCTGAAATTCCCCTCTCTTCAAAATCTTTTCATTTGAATTTGGGCTGAGGCACGAGCTCCTCTTCCTTTTCTTACCAGAATAACAGTGCTACAAGGAGGTAATACCTTACTTAGCAGTGTAGAGTAGTTATTTTTAAAATAGTGCAACACAAAGTAACTTTATGATATTTTTTTCAGCTCACAGATTATTTGGGTAGGTGTTTATTTTCTAAAAAGCATCTTCATTCTTGGAAGGGTGTTGCCCAGTTCTTATATCAAAATATAACACATTTTTTTAAATTTGCATTTATCTAAATTTTAAAAAAGCTGGCTGAACCATTTAAAATAGGTGATGCCATTTGCAACAGCATTTCAAGGATTAGAAATGGTCTGCTGCACTGTGTGTCGCACAGTGAGCTGCACCCTCCCCGTTTGCCATCCCGTCCTGCCCTACCTCCGCATCTCGCGCCTCACACGCCAGCCCTCGTGCCACTGCCAGCCCACGCTCCCTGCGTATTAGTATTGATTAAACACCCTGGCTAGAAGATTGGCTGTCTCCCAGGGGCAGAAGGATGTGTTTTCCTCACATCGAATGAACGGTATTTTAGCAGCAAAGCTGCACTTCAGGTTATGGTGCCCACAAACACCTGCACTGGGCAGTATCTGCACCTGTTTGCATACGCACGGTGGTTCTGGGAGGTGGAATAGAATAAAAATAATCCATCTGCTTCACCTAAACCACTTCTTGTGACGAAGAGGATGAATGACCACCACTGATGAAGCTGATGAAGGACCTTAAACCAAATGCTGCCCTGAAGCTGGACACTGCACATGGCTCTAGGTCTTATTTTCCTCAGCACATAAAACCCTTAATGGCACTTTCTGTCCCACAAATTACTGCCATCTTTCTGGTGCACTGCTTTGTGTACTTTTCACTCCCCACTAGTGGTGACACGTGAAATTAATGCATCTGGACAGCTGAGCCCTTGCACGGTCTTCCCTGCTCAGCACCCTGCATTTGGCAGAAAATCGGTGCCTTTTTCCCTCTTGCTGTGGGATACTCGAGGCTCTGGCCCCTTGCTCTGAAGGGGGGTCTGTAATCTAACAATGCTTCCCAGCTGTGTCTCCAGCCTGGGACCTTTCAGGCCTTACACAGATGTTCACTATTAGGTGTTTTTTCAGCCAAAGAACAGCGGCAGACCATTTATTTCAAATGGATCTGATCTTTAACTCAAAATTCCACACTGAAAAACGCTCTGCCCCTCCAGAGCTGGCGCTTCAGCAAAGCGGGGCTGAAGGGAGAGGGTTACCTCAAAAAGCCAGACGAGGAGGACGACGGCGCCCATGGAGCTCATCATGCTGCTGTAGTAGTGCAGGAGGGCTTCCCGGCAGCCACGGCGCCAGAGGTTGAGCTCCTCCGTTTGGTAGTCGTAGCTGTAGTGAGCCGAGTTGTTGGTGACCTGGTACTGGATACAGGGTCTCGGGGAGCTGGGGTTGCAGCAGCTGAAAGGGACGCCGTCCACCAAGTACCTTCCGTCCACATTGCTTTTGATCCGACTACGGGCAAGGGCAGAAGGAAGCATGAGTACACACACACACGGAGCAAACTTACACGAGAAAGGAAAGCAGAGGCACCGTGGATTTTCCACCATGCCTCCTGGCAATTCCATTTCTCCGCATCCTGTTTATAGAGCCGTGTTTGTCCTGGGTGTTTTTCCTCTCTGAAATCCTTTTCTACGTCAAGGCTACACTGAGTCTATAATTAACCCTCCATGATGGAAATGTGCCGTCTCGGGTCACTTATTCAAAGAAATTAAATTTTAAGAAAAGTAAACGGCAGAGAGAAATTTCAGGAGGGACAGTCAGGAAAGAGTGATCACAGCACAGTTAGGGTGGAAGGGAGATGCTGGCGGTGACCTGAGCTTGGAAAAGGACTCACAACAGCCTTAGGACCTACCATATCCAGCTAGACCACTGATCCAGCAAACCTAATAGCTTCACTTTGATGATAATAGCTCCAGGAAGGGATTATGCATTTATTCTTGGCTTGGGAAGGTAGCCAGTATTTAAAACACGAAATGTGCATCTGCAACAGGATGTTGAAAAATTTCTGAAGTCCTTGCAGGAGCTCCGCATCTATTGTTCATTTGAGACTGTGGTTGCTCTCCATAAACAGCCATTTAGTGTGGAGCCTTATGAGGTGTTTAGATGAGAGATACTTAGAAGGCAAATAGTTCCACTGGCACTGCAAAAAAAGACTATAATAAGAGGACTACAACTCTAACAAATGCCATTTTGCTGAGAAAATGACAGAACGGAGAGCCCCAGTGACCTAGAGAGGTAAAAAATTCTGAGAGTCACTTGTAGTGTTCTATATGGATATTTTAAAGTTGTGTCATAGAGAGAGAAGTGATTGCAGCAGCCTGGTGAAGCAAAATTCCACTTTGCAGTCATGACCTAAATATATCTAAATGTTAAATGCAATTGAGGTTTTACTTCTAGTATAAAGTGTGCTCTGAGTTGGGTCTAATCCCCATTGATGTGTAAATTATCCACCAGTTTCAGAGAGATTGGATCAGGCTTTCGCTCTATAAATAATATAAAAATCACATTGCGGGGGATGGACTCCCACCTTCCCTGGAATTAAGGAGAACTTTGCTATTGACTTCAAAGGGGTCAGAATATCCCACCAGGACTGTGAGCAGAGATTGTGTAGCACCGCATAGTTCAAACCTTGAATTCACTCATTAACATCCATTTGTGGATTTTTTTTTTAATACCCTATTTCCTGCCACAGTAGTACAAAGAAATTGCCCCGAGTCTCAGTCCCAAACAAGACATCATTTGTTAAGGACAATATAACCTTGTTCTCCCTCTGTGCTTTGCCCTTCCACTGCTGCTGGATTAAGTTACAGCTCTCAAATCTCCATATAATGCTGAGAAGGTGAACTTAGTATGTTTTCAAGTAGTTATTTATACCCATGGGCATACCTTCGCAATGCGAATACTCCCTTATTAAATAGCGAATGTATTTGTTATAACCCCGCAGTGCAATAGGCTCAGCCTGTAACAGTTTTCACTATGAAGTCCTAGTTCGGAACTGCAAAAACCACCAGACCACCCAACACGTCAAAACAATATGCAGAGAGACATGCAAGTGAAATACCATTTACACAGTCAGGCAGGGATCCCAAGAGATACACAAAGCTTTTTTCAAAATTACTTCAGACGTTTTTAACATAGGCAGTATATTTAAAAGGCAGATTGCTTCCAGTTTACAAGACCCTTTGTACAACCCCAGAGTACGTGCATTAACGAAGAACTCTGAATAACGATCTTCGCCGCCGATGCTTAATTTTTTAAAAGGTTGTGGGTATTTATGCTGAATTCTCATTTTTTAATTTCAAAAGTTCATTTGTTCTCCTGTTTATTTTTCCATGCACTTACTGCGCCTAACCTGATTTTGAGATTACTGCCTCTTTGGGCACTGACATCAGAGCCACTAAAGTATTTCTGGTCAACAATCTGTTCTGGTTTGTATAGAGGAAACTAGTGCTGTTTCCATATGAAGTTTATAAAAATTAGGCACAAGCATATAGAACATGTTTTTATACAGGAGAGAACATTAAATGCATCTGGCTACAAGGGACACTGTGTCAAGCTAGGAACATCAGCGGGTGCTGATGGCTCAATATTGTCACAGTGCTGAAGCAATCCATTGAGTCAATATAAAAATAAAATTCTACATCTTAAGGACTTGAAACGCAAGTTATTGGTAAAGCGTTACTGTTTCTTTTTGTTTCCATGAGACTGATTAATTGCCAATACCTAAAGTGGAGTTTTAAAAGTGGTGTCAGCAGTATATATCCAGGGAAGTCTTTTTTTTAGGAACTTAGAAGTCTCATTGAAATCTGCTTTTGGAATAGTGAAGTTCTTATACTTTCCTGTTGTTTTCGGGAGTAGGTATGTGTGGGGTACTAATGGGTTTATAAAGAAGTAAAAGAGAGTAAAAATATTATTTTAAGTCTGTTTACATCACGCTGCATAAGAGTGAGAATTGTATTTTGGTGCTTTATATTTTATGTTCTGGATGATGTTAGAGGAATTTCTCAGGGGAGGAAGCAATCTAGCTGGACGTTTGGCATGCTTATTAAGCAAGAGGAGAGAAAATACCTTTTCTATACAAAACCTCCTCCAGACAGTGCCTGTTGTGATGTACATTTCTTTAATACAATATTGATCAAAGAACAATACTATGCAATACAAACCCCACAAAGCCACTTACTCTTTCACTTCTTTGGAGCTGAAGTCCAGATATCTGTTGCTGATCCACTGAATTTCGAACCAATCTTTGAAGCCATTGTTCCCACAGCATTTGAACTCAATTTGGAGCATGTCGATGGTCTTCTTCATGAAGCATCTTCCGGGGGTGTCTGTGTCCCGGTAGAACTTCATGCCGTTCTTGAGCCCCTGGGCCAGTGTGCTCTCCAGAGAGCCCCGCATGAGAAAGCAAATCAGAGCAACGAAAAAAATGAGTATGTTAAAGAAGAAACATAGTGCCAGGTAAGGTTTCAGCAAAGGCTTCCACTTGGCAAATTTAGCAGGATCCAGAGAATCATAACAAATTTTGCCAGCAAAACCATTGAAGGCGCAGGATAATATACCCATCAATATCAAAGAATTGGGCACAAAATGGCTTTCAGAATTGTCCA
Organism: Anhinga rufa; assembly: GCA_013400875.1. NCBI lineage: Eukaryota > Metazoa > Chordata > Aves > Suliformes > Anhingidae > Anhinga > Anhinga rufa. The sequence continues at coordinate 39,365 of VZTV01091737.1, read as the reverse complement.
TCACTTCGCTTCGCTTCCGGAGTTCAATTTTGAGGAACAACCCCATGCTAAAAACAAGGATTCCAGCAAACACTGAAAACCAGTTCATGAGCCATAGTCCCTGTGCTAGTTTTACCCGTTTCTTTTGGTTGAATTTGACTTTCAGCAGTGCCATCTTCGTAATGTGAGATGTTGGAAGATTTCGCAGCCTGGACCCCTCTTCTTGGCGTAAGCGACTCGAGGAAGAACCATTCAGGCATTGGAAGAGACCCTGAACAGCATGGTGGGAAGCAAGTCACTGCACAGTCCTTCCATCTTGAGCTCCCCTGGTTAGGATTCAGGCAAGTGAAATATTCAAAGATCCAAATTAATGATTTCACATTAGTGAGAATAATGGGCAATTAGCACCTGCAACTATTTCTGGTGGTTCCTTCCAAGCAAAGCAGAAACAGTCTCAAGGTTTCGAATGATTTGATCTGGATCTGCAAGACGTCATTCTAATACCTTTAATCATTTGATCCAATTTGGAGAAATGCCTGTCAACAGATGAGTGGAAATAATCCCTCATTTTACTATTTAGTAGATTTGTGCTTTGGGCTGCTGGGCAGAATGTGAAAACCCAGAGATATAAAAAGATCTTCGTTGCCAGAATATGGATCCTTTGAGGCAAAAAGAAGAGGGATCTGAGATAAAAAATGCTGCCTGAATACAAAAATATACTTCCCCTACATGATCCTGATTTATTAATATCTACAGCCAAACCCACCTTTCTAGTCCTTATCCTTCGGCATTGACCCAAGATGACATCCCATGGCTTATATGTTCTGGAAGCAGATAAGCATGTAGTTTACAGTGATCTAAAAAAACCTAAGCTTGGCATTTTCTATTTACTTGCGGGGCTTGTACCATCTACAGGCCTCGGAAGGTGGTAAGGAGAAAGGAAAAGTTCAGAGAAACTCAATAAATAAACCCCAGCCTGAAATCTAGAGATGCTTTTATAAAAAGCAAGCTGACGTGAGCAGCTTACTGGATAATCACTGGGCCAGGGAGGGGAGCTGGGCTGCCCAAGGAGACCTGGGACCTTACACCAGGGAGGAGGAATTTGTCCCAGCAGCTGGGTAGGGACCCTTGGGCCGCTGTCATCAGCCAAGGCAAAGGAGGCACTCCTGGGGTCCTCGGGGTCTGCCGAGGGACCTGCAGCCCGGCTCCGCTTTCATGCTGTAGCGGAAAAGGAAGGATGAAACCCTTCCTTCTGCAGTGGCCTTTCTCCGTACACCATGCAGTCACTTCAGGCAAGCACAGATGCTGGGCTTTTGCTCTTTCCAGTGCTTTAGGAATTTTACTTCTTTTAAAATATCACCTCCTGCTCCCCCCTCACCCCACAGAGATTCAGAGCTATTGGGAAAGTCCTGTGCTGGCTTACGAGCTCACTGACACAACGCAATGCAAAATTATCCTCAGGCAACCTCAAGCAATGCAAAATTAACCTGCAGGTGTGTGAGGGTGGGGGTGTTAGCGCCACAGGTGACAAAGGAGCAGCCCCGGGAGTAGGACTAGGAGGCTCTGCTCCGACCTGAGCCAACCTGACCTGCTGCCGCCGCTGCCCAAGTGCCCTGGGGGCATCCTCTAGTGGCTGCCAGCAGCATGGTGCCCCAACCCTGGGGGAAAGGTGAAGGGACCTACTCAGGAGGAAGGCAAGTGTGAAAAATAATAATAATTTTTAAAAATGCATTGAAAAATAGCATTTTGATAGTCTGCTGCTGTGTGGTACAGCAGATGCTGCTCAGTTACTATTTGAGACCCTGGAACGTTGGAGGTCTCTTCGGTAAAGACAAAGACTATCAAGCTGCTACTTTTTCTGTGCTAAGTAAATAGAAGGTTTTTGCAACCGACCTTTCCTGGCCCACCCGGCTGCTGGTAATGGGGATTTTCTTAGAGCAGGCCTGTTTGTTAGCATTGCTGCTGCCCTTGCGGGTGAAGGGTGAGTGTGTAAGAGGAAAGGAGGAAGGCAATTATCCATCGGGGCTGTTCTCTCTGCTTGCCATGAAGTGGATGAAAAGTGCTGTTTCTTGGGAGAGCCTGTTAAATACTTTTGTACAATAAGCTGTAGCACTGAAATAACAGTTCTGGCTTCTCGGCAAAATATTCCATAACGGTGTAGTGCATGTTACCTGTATTTCACTGACTCCTCCAGGGCTCAGCTAGGAAACATGAGATGGTTTGGAGGGTGTATTTATCTGACAGCCTGAAATTAATTCTAGATAAATGAACTTGAAACTATTTCCCTTCTTGTCGGTGATAACAGAGTGAAATTCTAGTTAAAGTGAAAAAGAACTTTCTACTGGGTCTGTGGATCATGAGGATATACAGTAAAATATGTTCTGCAGTGCAATTAACGGGACAAGAAACAGTAAACCTGCCCACAGCAGATGTCAGCCCGGTGCTGCTCTGGATATACGGAAGTTTGTATTCAGGAGAGCAGATAACAGCCTGAATACCCGCTGCCTTAAGAGTTCAATGTTCAGATGTCCGTGATAAAGCCGATGCAGCAAAACCACATCATTGTATACACTAGGGTGTTTCCTGTTAATTCAGGAACAAAAATAGTGAAATGGAACATGCAGTATAAGCTTCAGGGCTCATTGATCCCTGCAAATTTGCTCTTCTCCTTAAACAAAGATAACAGGAGTGGTCCCGATAAATCACTCCTAAATAGTTAGTGTTTTCTGGTAGGTGATCAGTTATTCACCCAATGCTCAGGAGGGAACACTCAGGTACTAATTAGACCTTTAAGACTTCAGGTGGTACCTTTAAAGTCATCACAGAGAGCAATCAACACAACCGAAATGATCCAGATCTAGAAATCTGCTGTTTATTTAAGTAGTTTCAATAGTTAAGTACCAGCTGGGGACTTACTATGGCAAAAACTACCCACCTATCAGGATAACTTGCCATGTTTGGAAGCTTTGAAGGGGATTGGTGACAGTAAATCATATGCTATACTCTGATGCTTCCTTCAAAAAATGAAGTTAACACTTTAAAAGTGGAGAGTTAATGCTTCCTGCTTATCCCAGACACAGAGCCGACAAGCCCTGTGCAAGCTTCAGCATAAACTGATGAGCTGAGAGCTGTCTTGGGCACAGCAGCCTAAGGAAGAGGAAGGTTATGGGGGATCATCCAGAAAGTGGTTTGGGGTGTAGACAGTTGAAAAAAGAAAACGGGTTTTGCCTGGCATCTGCTTTTCTTACAAATCTTTATCTTGGCTGGGATTTGCCTTTAATTGGGCAGACTTACTACCGTTTTTTACTTCAAATAGGAAATATCGAAACTGATCCGTAGCAGATAAAAGCTAATTGCAGCAAGGATGTTTGAGTTAATGGTCTCCTCAGAGGTTGCGTCTTAACTCAAATGATGAATTAATATGCCATTTTGGAGAAAAAAATAGTAGAATAAAATATTCAAATTATTATTGATCTGCTAGAACTCACCATGAAAGAGTTTGAATTTGAAATAGTTAAATTATAATTTCTATGGATAACAATACCCCATTGATACCTTTCCAAAAAGGTATCAAAAGCCTGCTAACCTAAACATAACCCACAATCTTACCAGGGTAAGAGGGAACTAGGAGGGAGAGAAAAGTTGTTTTTAAAGCAAACATTAAAAATATGGTATTTGCTATACAGTCTGCTGCCCAGTCCTGGACCAACCATGATCGTTCTGTCTTCAGGAATATGAGATACAAATGGCAAATTCCCTTTATATAGGTATATCCTATGTGCCTAAACTATGGAATTGCTCTTAGTTGAAAATAGAAATAATTTCCTGGCCCAATCTGTGTTTCATGCTTCTCTGTGACATGAAACATGTGGCTTTCTTGGGTTCTTTTTTCTTTTCTCTCCTTAGAAGTGGTTAGGGTTCATTGCAAGGATGATGATGTCTGTTTTTACTTATGACAGGAAGTTATTATGTAGAGATAAGAGGTCTGTTCAGGCACTGTAGTTTATAGTTTGGCTTGCATTTGTAACTGCGTGGTGTGTACAGGGACACTCCTGAGGAACAACGGGATAAAATGGCTGCACAGCGTCGTATGATTAACAGGTGGAGAAAAGTCTGATTTATGGCTTTTTTTTTTTTCCCTCCTATGTACACAGGTAGCTTGGTAGGCTGCTATTGCCGTGGCATGTGAGGTGCCTGCAGGTCCTGAGGCTGGATACAGAAGCAAGTTGCTAAATTCACTGCTGGGGCTGTTGTCCACTCTTGGAAGGGCGATCTGATCCACTGGACCCTGTGGCTCCTAAACTATGCCGGGGTGTACTGTGGAGGTTTCAGCATGGTTTTGCCACACTGGTAGCTGCCAGTGTTTCAGTCTTCCTTATCCACAATGTGGGTAATGCGTTCAGAAAACACATTTTCTTTGACCCCCGAGATGCTCATTGTGAGTATTTGTTTGTATTACTGTGATGCCTAGGGTGTAGTATTCACCGCTGGAAGAATAAGAACTATAAATCAATGTTTGTACTTGCAGAAACAGGAAAGAAGTATGTTGGGAATTGAAAGAAGCTTACAAAAGGCTCACAATAGTCATTACTGCTGGGAAACATCTCAGTACAACAGATGGATCCTCAAGTAAGTCAGATAAATCAGATCACGATGTGAATGGAAATGCTGAAATTCTACAAGTTGTACATACTTTTTTTCTTGCTATTCATAGCTTTCCTTGTATGTGATGAAATTGGCTTTTTAGTACAATACAGGCTGTAAGCTTTCTTGTGCAGATCCAACAGCTGTAACAGGAAGGCTGTATAGAAAAAAGGCTACAGTCAGTGGAGAGAACCTGATGGAAAGTAGGAGGTAAGGGGGCAGAGCTGAGCAGCAAAAGAATGATGCATAAAGGAGGTAAAGAACTGTACTTGTCCGCACAGAGTTCTCAAATCCAACAAGTCTGCCCTCAGATCCCACTTGTATATGCTGGGAGAAATCCGCTTGGAAAGACAGAAGTAGGATGTATATGAAGGGTGAGTAGGGGGGAAAGGATTGTACGTATTCACAAAAACTCCTTCCACTAAAGAATTTCTAAGCATTTTGTAACACCTGAGGCAATTCCAAGTAAAGCCACTGAGATTTGATCCTTGCCTACATACAGCTATTGCTTAAATACAAACTTGAAAAACCCAGCCAAAGAAAAAAAAACAACCAAGCCCTCAAAAATATAATGCATAAAAGTGTGTAAGAAATTGTCTTATGCACACATTTCTTACCTGTTTTTTCACACAACAATTTTGCTAGAGCCCACACCAGAATCTATTCAAATGAAACAGGGCTGGATAAAGAGAGAATGCAAATAACTTCATTTTTAATCCTGGTCTTTAGAGAAGTAGGTGCAGTCAGAGGGAAATGCCTGGACTCCAGCGGGAACTGAGGGGGTCGGCCCCTCTCGGGACAGACCTCCAGGTGAGATGGTGGCCTCACTGGAAGTGGCAGCAAAGCTCTCAGCTGCTTCTCTGGAGGCAAGCTTTGGTTTGTCCTACCTCTCACAGCCTCCGCAGATGCTAACATGCAAAGCTCTGTGTGGTGCTGAAGAACGGTCTCAATTTTCTTCTATGGGTTCGTTGTGTATTTTTGTATAGAACTATTTTAGTTCATTCAGAGGCACATGTGAGCTTTAAAAAGTTGAGTAACAGCGCTGTGGTGAACTATGGATGTTTCACTGGCTTTAAACATTTTGGTAAGGCTGTCAGCTAAAGGAGGGCTGTCCAACCAGGCTGTCATTCAAAAAATGTTTAAAGCAAGAGTTTGCTCTCATGACTTCCTGTGGAAAATGGTTCTGCACCTCAATTCCCTGCACTGTTTTTCTGAACTTTCTGCCAGTTAGCCCTCCGTTCAGGGCCAGTTTGCACCTAGTTTACGGTGCTGATGTTTCTGTTATCCTCATAATATCTTCACAGCTATGTCCCTGGCAAGCATTTATTTTTCAGCCCCCTTTGATGCCTAGCAAAATTAATTTCTTTAGGGTATGTGGTTTTTAAAGAAGTTACTTGTTTTTTCTGGTGGCAGAGATGCAAACAAGAGCTAGAGTTCTTCAGTAGACTGTTTGCTTCGGTCTTGCGTTACGCAGGTTACGTGAATCTAGCCACCATGCTGGTCACACCGACAAACTGCTGCAGACGGAGGCAAAGCGGTGCTGGTGATGCTTTTAACTGGTTGGGGAATTACCATCCCGGAGCGTGCCCGTTCAATGGGCTGCTTTGAATAGTTTTCTCCCTTGCATCATGCTTTTAGTCCTCCATCTTGCTGCTAGGCAGGGTAGCTCGACACAAGCTTGTTTTCACAGCAGTTCTTATGGCTTCTGCCCTCCGTGTAGCACAACTGTGAGCCTGATGTTACCCGCTACCCACTCAGCCATGAAACCTTGCTCAGCTTGCACAAAGCCTCCTGAACAAAGTACCTCTTCCCCTTCCCTGGAGGCACACAGGGGATTTTTGCAGGCTCTCCTTGGCAGGTTAGACACAAAACAATCCTGGCTCCTGGCCTAGAAGAGGCTGCCGGGCCTTTTCTTCATGTCAGCATTGCTTATCACTCCGAGGGACTGAGCAAGTGCCGCCGCCCTCCTTTCTCCAAGCTGCGATTAGCAGAGAGACAAAGCGGCTCTGACCAGGCTGGCATTGCAAGTCTCCTTGACCCAGGAGAACGGAGACAGCCTGGCACATCTCCTCAAACAAGCAGCTGCATGGACTCTGTCCAACCTTCCCTCTGAATATCTCTTGGTCTCAGGCTTCAGAAGGGGAATTCAGGAGCCCGGCCACTTGCTGCTGGCAGCTCAGGGCATGTCGTGACACACTCCTTACTATCTTTCAAGGTTTGCTTCAGTGTGATGTACGAGACGCTCCATCGCCAAGTCATCTAGAGACAAGATAGTGCAAAATTCCTCATTTACTGAAACCAGATACTCACAGGGAACCTATTTCATTGCTTCTGTACTTAGATGTTTTTGACCTCTTGAACAAACAGCTTAAGTCTTACCTGCAGACAGGAAGCAATTTTTCTGATGCCTTGTCAGTTGAGACAAAAGGTAAAGAAATGTGATGAAGCTACAAATACTGTGGAATACTTTTAGTCTTTCCATGTTTAGTATTTACTCTGTAAGTAGTTCCAATGAAATATTCTAGACAACTCTATAGTCTAGACCTGCCAAGGTATCCCCAACACCTTATTTCCAAAACATTAGCATATGTGTCAACATAAAAAGAATTTTCTTCCATCTAAGAAAATGGATGCTAAACGCTGAGAAATTAGTTTAAGACATAGCTGAGAAATTTTAAATAATTTTAATAATTTTAAATAATTATATACATGTTTTACATATCCTGTAAAACATTTTTGTATATATACACACTTATTCTACCATGCTTTTAAACACTTCCATAAAAATTTAATGAGTATATACTTATCAATACATCTGAGTTATCATTTTCCACTAGATTTGACTGGAAAATGGATTCTCAAAAGAATAACTGCACTTTTGGGATATCGGCTAATATTCTCTCACTCACACAGCATTTTACTTTTTTCCTATCTAATGAGGGCTTGTGGAATGCTGGGGGTTATAGCACAGGTGAGCAACGCACGAGCTGCCTGCACTGGTGGTGTCAGGAGGGATTGTTTCTTTTGGGAGACATGGATGATGTCCTGCTTGTGCCTATATTAATTGTGCCTTTTTGTCTATGTGTTTTAATAAAAAAATGTATAGCACTGTTAAAATAACTAGATAGAAATGCTTAGGTATTTATCTTTCTTTCAGACCTGAAAAAGCTGCAATTTCTATACTGATAGTCTATGAACACATGAGCAAACCTTCTCTAGTGTGTAACTTGTGTTCACAATCTACATTACTATTAACATAATGTTTCAAAATAGCTTTGAATTTCTCCTAGGAAATGAACCCTTTAAAATGTGCATGGAAACACATGGAACTGTGTGTGTATATATATATATGAAGGTACATATTTAGAACTATAATCACACAAAAATTTGCCTGACCAAACTTTTTCAGACTTGTTCTCAGATTGAATTTTCTTGTCTTGTGTTATGCTTGAAACCAAGATGCTATCACTTATTTTGTATTAAAGGTAATGATAAATCTATACAGAAAAGTAATGGTCTGGAACACCTTTATTAGTCTCCTCTAAAGCCATGTTCCTGAAGAGTATTACCTAATAATTTTGGTTTGATAAAAGCTAAGTATTTTTTGGGGGGAAAACACTGGGAACTGGAATGTCAATAACTGACCTCCAAAAAATAACACTACAGAAGCATTTTCAGACTGACAATTAAGTCTAAATGTCCTTGTTTTGAGTCATGCTGTTTATTCAGGCAATACTATGTGCTATGGACCAACAGCTAACACAGGAATGTGCTTCCATGCTGGTTTGAAGTGTGTTGAGAAGTACACACCTCTGATAACTGCTAAAGCCTAGCAGTAGTACCTCCAATTCTAGATTTGCCAGTGTCCATCAACTTAGTAAGTAAATGTAAATGTTTATAGCTTTTGGCTAGCAGAACAAAGGCATTTCTCTAGTTCTTTACACACTGAAGAGTTTGCAGTCCCAGGGCTAGAGGATGCTAAGGGGACTGACTTATCCCTACCAGCATATGTAGGGAAGAAAGATTAACTACACAATCAGGTTCTCTACTAAGATGGATCTGTTAAAATTAAGATACTTGAGAGCCTCACCTGATCACATCCCTTAACAGATATTAAATATGTACATTAAAGCAAGACTAAGGGTGTTCTCTTTAAATCATTTTATGACGCTTTAATGTAAAGACAACTCATGAGTAAGGGGACAACTGAAACAAACATATTTGAAATGCAAAATCCAATTCAGTCAAAAAGTATATATTAACAGAAGTAAACAAAACTGAAAGTTATGAAGAATATATAAAAATATCTTTTTTCTCCCCTTTTGAATTAAATATTCTGAAAACAACTTAAAGTTTCTCGGCTCAAAAGCAGTCAAGTACTCAAGTGAAGTTTCAAGTACTTTTCAGAGGAATGATGAAGTTTTTGATGGTTCAGCAATTATTAATTTTCTGTTAGAGGCACATATATTATGGTAGGCCAGCGTAAGTATTTTGCAGTTTTAAAATACAACTCTAAGCTGATTCTTAGGCAAGATAAACAATGATTTCTTGTAAAATGTCACAGGTTGAGTGCTTTTGGAAACCCAGACTAGCAGTCACTTCACCACCACTAACAGGGCACCGTAAAAACACTATTGTATAATGTTGCTACTTTATTTATTTAGCAGGATTGAAGAAATGGGACTTAAGTTATGTGCACTTCATGCAAGATAACATGCAATTTTGGAACTGGAATATAGCACTCCACCTTCCCATCTGACTCTCTATCAGCACTGCACTTATGCAGTAGCAGGGTGCTGTAAATTAAGATCACGGTACTGCAAAGCCTAGTGTCTGGTAAACAGATGAAACAACTAGTAGGACATACCTAAACATCTCTCTCCTGAAGTTTCAGACTGCAATAAAGCAGTTTACCTAGCTTCTTTAAGGTTAATCAGCACATACTGTATGCCCCCCAAAGTACAAAGTGCTCATTTTATTCACCTCAAGCGTTTATAGAGCACTTTCACCTAATATTTTCAGGCTATGAAGGTTTAGTATTTATATAGCCTCTGTAGGTTTGTTAATTTCAAGCAATCATTAATATATCAGAGCATTAAGTGTTCATTAGAATATTTTTTCCTTTAGACTCATATCACTCGAAGTAAAAGCCTAGACTTACAGATTTCATTGTTCCCCATTACCTCACAAAAGTCCTCTCCTGTACTCCCCAACAGACCTTGTGTACTGTTAATCTGCAACTTGAGAACCACAAAAATATGAAAAAAATACTATTTGCATTTTCCATTCCAGTACAGCTTGTACTGCTTGCAGCTAATTCAGATTCTGCCTGTGTGAGTGAAGGCAGCACAACAGCTCTAATAGAGGCTCACCCACGTTTGTGTATTGGCACTCCTTACCCCACCTTCATTAGAAAAAACTCAACAATGAGGTGCTGTAGTAGTTGACAAATTCCATAGTAATACATAAAGATTATAGCAGCAACCTGTGTAAAAACAGTAAACTATATTTGACTGGTATGCTTCAATTAAAAAAAATCCAGTCACACACTGGAATTCACAATTTAAGTACCAAATGGAATCATTTAATAGCATATCCGGGATGAAGTCCCAGAGTTTACGAATTAATGTGTTTACACCAGGATTTCTTGCTCAGCACCAAGCTGCCTCTGCAGTCAGTCCCAGCAGCTGATTCTTTCCTGCTCGGAGATCACGCTCCAGTTGGGTGAAGGCTTGTCTGTTGCCAGCCAGTCAAAGTCATCCACCAGGTTCCAGTTGTTTCTCTTTCTGTCTAGCCCAGAAGACTCGAAATCCCTCTCGAGGCCGGGGTAGCTCCAGGTGTAGGGTGCGAAGGACACATCAGTGCAGCCCTCAATGACGGCCCGGCTTGTCACCTGCACGTAGAACCGGCAGCCGTGGGTGCGATGGGTGCGGAGCTGCTGGCAGGCCAGCACCAGGAGACAGTCGCTGCAGCCATCCACCAGCACGGAGGTGGAGACGGGCCCGCAGAGCACGGTGCAGCCCCGGCAGTCCCGCACCCGCAGCGTGTTGGCGTTGCCGCGGAGCCGCACCCGGCAGCCGCGCAGCTGGGAGAGCACCACGTCGCGCTGCAGCAGCTCCGCGGGGCCCAGCTCCAGGTCCTCCTCCTNCGGGGCGCGGGGCGCTGCCCGCAGCCGCTTCCTTCTTCAGGGCCCGGAAGGCGAATTTCTTCTTGGGCTGCAGCTGCTGGCGCCGGGCCGCCAGCTCGCCCTGGAGCCGCGCCACGGCCTCCTGGCCCTGCCGCACCTCGTAGGGCGGCAGGAACCGCACGCTCTCGGTCAGCAGCCGCTGCCGC
>VZTV01091737.1:0-17893 GCA_013400875.1 Anhinga rufa | reverse complement strand
GGGGTAGAAGGGAGAGATAAGGTTTCAGGTCCAGGCTGATAGCTGCAGAGAGGGGAGAGGTTTGGGGTGGGTTTTTTTTTTTTCTTGCTGATGCCATGCAAATTCAGGAGAGGAGGGAAGAAAAATCTCTTTTAATGACTCATTGATTGAGCCGGTTTAAAATTAGTTGTTGTTGTTGTCTCTTTTTTTTTTTTTTTTATTTTCCGCCCCCTTGATGGCCATCAAGAGAGGGATGGAAAGAGGAGAGGAGGGAGAGTGTGTGTGTGTGTGTGAGTGTGAGGGAGAGAGTGAGAGGGAGAGAGGGGGATAGAGAGAGTGTGTGAGGGAGAAAGAAAAATAATCTTTTCAAATCTCCTCCCTCTTTTTTTTCCCCCCTCGTTTCTTTGCTTTTCTCTAAAGCTCTGTGGTCTGTGAAACACTCTTTCTTCCTCCTCGTCGGGAAAATGGAGACACTTCGTCTCTCTCCTGGCTGTGGAGCTGGGAAGGATTTTTCTTTTCTTTTTTCCTTTTTCACTCCTGGCTTGATTTTTTCCTTTCCCCCGTCCACTCGCCACCACCCTAATCTTGTCATTTCTTTGAGCTTGTGTCTCCGATTTGTGCCTTCTGGGGATTTATTTTTCACTCGTTTCCTCGTTTTCGGTGTCGGCACTAGATTTTATTTGATTTGTTTGGTTCTTTATTTGCAATTTCCTCTGAATTACTCTTTGCCTCCTGCTTTTAACCAAGGAATGGAAACGGTGCTGCTTTTTGTGGGTGCACGAAATGCTCGGGCGGTAGGTTTGGGCTCATGCGCGTTTTTCTCCTTTTCGGGACCAAGTTTTCAGCTGTGGGGTTTTTGTTTGTTTTTTTTTTTTCTTTTCATTTTGGACAGAGAATATTTTAACTGTAACGCCTCGTTTTAAAACATAATAAACCGTCTCTTTCTGGAGTAACGCGTTTGGCTTTGCTGCGGAGTGGATGTGAAGCTGATCCTTTGTGCTGCTGGGATTGTTTTCAGTAACAGAAACATCTTTTACAAAATAGTTTTTACTTGTGGCTTAAACCAGTAGTTGGTTGTGGAGGGGATTTTCTGAAGTCCTTACAGTTCCCATTTATTGGGTTATGGGGGGGCTTTAGTGCTCAAGTTATAATATGCTTTTGCTGTTAACTGCAAAGTTCACTTAAGAGATTCTGGCAGAAAGCAGTTGTAGTAATGTTAAACACCGGGCAAAATTTGACGACGCATAGAAGGCAGGTTTATATTTACTTCGAAAGGTTACTAAATAATCACTGAAGGAAGGAAGGGGTGGGGGAGGCCTTTGCTGTTCCCCGGCTCTCGGCTCCCCGCTCCCTTCTCCCCGGGGCCCGGCGGTACGGAGGATTTGGAGGCGAGGGGAGAGGTCCTCCGGAGGCGGCTCGGCCGTGCCCGGGCGAGGCGGCGAGCCTTTGCGGGCTGCCAGTGGGAGTGGGAGAGAGCGGGGAAGATGGCGCTGCCTGGCTTCCTGCCAGCGTTTGTTGCGCAGTTTCACGCTGACTCTCCTCCCCCACGGGCGCCATTTTAAGGTCCTTTCTGCTGTCGCCGCGCCGTGTGGGGCGTTGCCGTCGCGCCCCGCTCGGGCCATTTCTCTTTCTGTCTCGGAAGCGTTACTGTCTTGGGCCCTGAGAGCCTCTCCCCAAAATCCCAGAAGCTGCCTGCTTCCCCCCTCCCCCCTCTTTCTTCCTTTAAGAAATTGCTGTGAGGTTGTTTTTTTTTTTTTTCTTCTGTGTGCTTTGGGGAGAGAGGTGAAGGCCTCTTGGCTGTGTGTGTGCAGGGGAGCAAAAAGGGTGGGTCGTTTTGGGGAAGGGCCCCGACAGAGTCGTCGCTGTGAATCGCCACCTTGTCAGGCTTCCCCTATCTCCTGAGTAGTCTGGGGCACAGTCCTGGAGGTTTTGAACTGGCTTGGTTCAGAGGGGCCGGTGCTCCCAGCTTAAAGCCGGTGAATATCACTTCAGAGCTTGTTTTCATATCTCTGAAATATATGTTTCTCGACATAGGATACAGAGTGTAGGAAGAAAAAATATTTGAAAGAACATTCTCTTCTGTAGAATGATATAAAAAAACCCAAACATGTTATTTAAAAAAGAAATCCACCTTTAAAGAATGCTCTAGGTCAGCATGTAGGGCAAAATAATTTTCGTGGAAGAGCCTTCAATGCCATTAAAAGTGCTCACAAAAATAGAAGACAAGTAACTTTTTGGTGGGTGGGCAGGTAATTCATTCTGTTGCTGCTACTTTCTTGGTAATTTTTTTTGAAGGGTGGGACTAGCGTCTTTTCAAGTTTTTATCACTCCTTCATGTCTCACAGGAAGCAGTGCCTTTTCCAAATGACTCAAATTTGGCAGCTCCACTTCAATATGCTTTTTAAGTTTTGTTTTGATGTTGTTTTTTAGGTAGAGTGTTGCAAATGGTTTCCTATTTTTTGATCAAAACTTTTTTTGCATTTCTTTGTAATCTGATCAATGCTTATGAGGCTTGAGTTTAATACCAACAACATCTGTATTCAGCAATAGCAAGTATGCTGCCAGACCAACTCGTGCTGTGCCCACTAAGGGGTGTGGAATGCTTGTTTAGCTCTTTGTTTTATGCTTTTTGACAGATCAGAAGAGGGCTTCCCCATGCCTCTTCCTTGTTCCTGAAGGAAGTAGAAGATCTTTTTAAGATTTGGGATTAATTTTAAGGCTGTTTTATATTCTTTGCCTGTTGGTGTTGAAGAGTTTAAAACAACATCTCTTGGAAAATAACACATTTTTATTGCTTGGAATATACTAAAAAAATTTCCTAAAGACTTTCATGGGGACAACCTTGTTAACATTTTAGCTTTTTAAACAATACAGTTGCTAAGACTTTGCTTAAAGTTTAAAAATCTGTTGAGTGTGAAGAACAATATTTGTTCACATATTTCAGAACTCTTAGTATTACATGAAATTTACTCTCTTGAAGTGATTATTTTGCATTTTTGTTAACAGTAGTCTTGGTATCAAGACTGAATTTTTTAAAGTGGTAGCGTATTATACAATAAAATTATTATGAACTAATGTCTGGCAGATTGCGTGTGGATTTTTTCATTAACTTGTGAAAATAATGAAGAAATTACAAAAATGGGATAAAAATGACCAGTTTATATTCTCTCAGTGCATAATACTTGCCAAATGACTATGTATACTCTCTACTCTGACCTGCTTGCATTAAAGCAAAATGTATTTCATCTTGAGCTGAGATCTTTGGCGGGTAGTATTTAAGTATACTAGATCTATTCTTTTTAGATGTATTTTTTTGGCCATGTCTGAGCTTAAAAATGTTTTTTTTTGTTGTTGTTGTTGTAAGTAGTACTTGTATTTCGCACAGCTTGTTTACGTTGATGGAGGAGTGCAGAAGCTCACCATGTTGATACACTAGCCCAATTGTGCTTTCATTGGTGCTCCTTGGCTTATTCAATGGTGTGATACTCATGTATTCTAAGTGTTCTTATTTTGTTCATACTTTGAGCACTTGCTTTGCACATTTATACCTCTATTCTTGAGTTGGTAATACTCTCAGTATATGTGTGGCCTTTGGTGAGGTCAGTGCTACGTAGCTGTGCCCTTCACAGAGATGGTTCTACCATAGCTAAATATTTACATCACCTTAGAGATGTGAAGCTTTCCTGCCCTACCATGTGTCCTTTTCCAGTAGAGTTTATATATTTAATTTAATAATACTGAGAGAAAAAAAAAAAGAGTCCTGCTACTATAAGCCACACTTCCAGTTTCCTCCAAGGACCCTGTGTGTATCCATAAAGTTATGCAACCGAGGTAAGTCCATAGTCTAGAGTTGAAGAGCTTTGCAGGCGTGGATGCGTTGGTATGCTGCTTGGGTGTTTGCTGTACTCCAGGTGCATTTTCAGAATTTTGCTGGTATACTTCCATATCGGTTCCAGAAAAGTTTTGTCTGCGTAACTGCAGTTATGTTTTATAATGTGGCTCTAATAGTCGGTGATCATGCCTTTTCATGCTGTATTAGGCTTGTGGTAAGTCTAATGGCTGGTGGTTTTTAACGTAGATGTAGCAGTGAGAGCGTGAAAGTGTGTCATCCCTGTTTAAGTAACAGATACAGTTCAGGCATAAGAGCCTCTTTGATAATGTACTTCATTCTGTTCAGAGAGTTGGCATAATTTCTTCTAGTAGTTCTGCTGGAATAAACTGCATCTGTGCTTGAAAGGTTTTTTTTTATAGTGACATATCTGGTCCAGAATACACACAGGAGATTGTCTACAAAACCAAGCCTGTTTTGCTTTCTTACATTAGAGGAAAAAACACCAAGATTAATCAAGTGTTGTAACATTCATAGTGACCTGCAACTAGTTTGAGTTTCTTGTTCCAGTTTAAAAGTTGGAATAAGCAGCTCTTGGTTGCACCAACATGGATGCATAAACACTGACCTGAACTTAATGCTTTTCCAGGATCATCAGATGGTTAAATGAGTATGCGTATCTTTATTTTCAAATTTTCATTTGTCCCTGCTTTCATGGTTGAAAAAAAACTTACTGTGTCTGTATTACTTCTGCTTTATTTGAGAATCGCAGAGGTTTTAGACAAAATAAAAACTAAAATGATTAACTAGCACAAATATACTATCAGCTTTTTTTATTGCTTTAATTTATTTTCTTGCATCAGTTTTAAAATGTTCTAGAGCTACTTCCAGTGTTAACTTTGAGTAAGGGAATGCTTACCAAAAGGAAAAGAAAGTGGGCAGATCGCTGTCAAAACTTAATGCAACAGCTTTTCTTTCATTGAAGGTGTTAAGAAAGGTTGGTGAAGTGAAGAGAGGGGAGTCCAAGGAGAAAGTTTTAACTTCAGTGCAAGAGGCCGAACATTTTTGTAAGGGCTGATCTTATGCCTTGTCTTGGGTGGAACTTGCAGTAGGTTTACTGTGAACTTGATCTGAGTGTAGAATTTCAGGATCTGGTGTTGAAGCTTGAATTTTTTGAGATGTGTCAACTATAGAAAATACCTTGGTACTGCTGGAATAGGTGGCAAAATCTCCTTTTGCTTCAGCAAGGACAAGATTGGCAGTGTGGAGGATTCTCAGTCTGGTTTTGGGGGCATTGATAAGGACTGCACAGCTGAATTAGTTACACTTCTGTCAATTCATGATGTTCAAATTTCAGTTGATTTCCCAAACATCTTAACTGAAAGGAGTATAAATCTCCGTTCAGCTTTAATTATTGCAGTTGTTAGCTGATACTAGCTTGTGTGAACCATGCCTGTGGCAAGGTAACTTTTTTTTTTTTAAAAAAAGCTAGTGTGGACTAGAGTGGCATTAGTTTATAAATTTATTGAGAAATGATCAGTTCATATGGAAGTTACATTCTGGGACTGCATAAGTGTTTTTTAAGCATCTTTGAAAATCATATGCACAGAAAGAGAAGTACGGTATGCAGGTATTCTCTAGTAGAAACAGGGTAAAAACATCTGAAGAACTGACTTGACATTTCTTGGAAGTATTGTGTAGCACAAATAACGTATGCTAGTAGCCTGTGTTATTGCATACAGTAGTTTCAAGAAATACTTAAGAGCATCTAGCTTCCTTTGGGCAGGCAAACCGTTCTTTCCTAAGGAACTCTTGCGATTACGCTTCCTTCTTTGCCTTTTTTGGGATGAAACTAGAACCTTACAGAATGTTTTATGAATATTAAGGTTCCTCAAGAATTGCGTGTGGGGGGGAGCAGCTCAGAAGACAGAGCCCAAAACAGGCCATAGCACAGTGATGGGGATAGTCACTGCTGGGGAAATGGGCTGAGCCAGGTGTTCAACCTGGTGAATACCACGGGGTAGGTAAGCATCCTGACCTCCAGGCTGCGAGTTACTCTGGATTTTCTCTACGTGGTTTAAAAAAATCTGTTTCCAGATGAAAGTCTTGTCAAGGTTTTGGTGTTGCCAAGAGCAGATCTGGATGCAGTAGGAAAAAATTGTATTGAATAAATTAGAAATTCAATGCTGAACATGTGTGTCTGAGGGAAACCAGATTTTAGACAGCTGCACTGGGGGTTCGCACATGTACTTGGTGTGCTTGACTGGAGCTGAATTAACATTTACTATCATACCTACTGTTAACAATTGGACTGCACTTTTCCATTTTTTTCTTAATATATTAAAATATCACTGTAGTTTTTGGAAGCTTGATGAGTTACCACATTTGACAAACTCAGGTGAAGAATCTTTTGGGTTTTTTTATTGTATACTAAAGGGAAATGAAATTTAAGAGTTGAATAAACAACCTGTTGCGGGTTGTCCGTGCTTCAGTGTGTGGTTTTTATTTGCCCTTCTGTATGTGGAGCTGCTACTTCACAACTGTGTAAAGATGCTGTCTGCCCTCTTAGGTGTTCATCTCCTGCCAGATATTAGAAACCATGAAGATGCATAATGTCACACCTAGCAATTCATGAGAGGTAGCACTCTGTGTTTCTTTTCTTGCTGCTGTTAGTATCTGACTCCTGAATAGTTCCCATTTTTTTGGAGTAGTTTTTCATAGAGGTTTTGCATCATTCTTCTGAATATTTAAAATTACAAATTTCTTCTCGTACTCTGTTGCATACAGATGTCCTTGAAATATTGATGATTAAATTCAGGTCCACAGCTGATTTCAAACACTGTAAGTTCATCTTAAAAGTATTACTCAGATTTAGAATCTTGGAATGAAAACACGTTTTCATATATGAACAGAAAGTTCACGCATGTTGCACTGTGCTACTTAGTTACCTAGTAGTTCTAAGTACTAGGTAAGAACTAGTTAGAACTACTAGGTTAGAATCCCAAATTTCTTACTTCGTTAGCTCTTCTTTAGAGCACAATTCCTGGTAGATTTTGCAACAGTATAGTAGTTGCTTTTTGTTGATTACTCTGGAAGAGAAAATATTGTTAAGAAATAATTACTTATTGTAGAACGTAAGCACAGCATAGTTTACAAGTGAGTAGTTAAATACTTGTGTTTTACAAAGTACATTTTTAAAATTAATTTCGGTTCCTTACTCCTGTTGTCCTGAAATGACAACTTTTTGATAATTATGCCTGAGTAAAATCGAGTGAGATTTTAATTGGCAATCAAGTTTTTCAATACTTACCTCTTTTCCATTGAATAATGTGTCATTATGCTGCTGTACATAATTTTTTACAGTAATGGGGGGAAGTGGAAATACCTCCTGATGATGTTTTTTTTGTATTCCATCTGTGCAAAAATAAGTTTCTTGAAAATAAAGGGCTTGATATGGTGAGCAGCGCTCAAGTTGATCATGAAACACATGCTTGGCTAGTTACAAGAATCTGAAATTGTCCAGTTTGCAAGATATTAGATTGTTCAAAAGTAGCATCAACTTGAAATGTAAGAATAAAATACATTAATATATAATAAGGTAATAAGGGTTTGAATTTATAGTCCTTTCTTACACTCCTGCGTTGCAGAGAATGCAGATGAGGTTTTGTTCCTGTGTAGGTAAGTTTCCTTCAATGAATCCAAGGCTGACTGTTGGGAACCTGAGAGAGAACTGAAAGCGTATGTAAGGCAGTATTAGAGCACTTCAGCAACCTGAAGTGCATACCACTTAAATGGTAAGCGTTACCTAATATGTGGTGAAATGGCATCTTTATTCCTCCTCCTCCCCTCACAGTTCAGAAGCACACTGAGCAAAATATTAGCACTGTGAAAGTTAATGGGAATCGTTATGGAAATTTGTGTGAGGGGAAGACTAAGGACTTCAACTCGAGGCGTTTTGCCTCTGCAGTCAGCGTGGAATCACTTAACGCTGCTGTGATCTTTTGATGTAATTTAATGAGGGATGGATGCTTGTATTGGGTTAACAGGGTTATCTTACATCTGTATTCAAAAAGGACATGAGGGATAGAACTGTCATAAATGTGGTGTAGCACACTCGGTTCACTACCATGCCATTCTCTACAGTGACTATTACAGTAACTTTGATTTCTTCTATTTTTGTTGTTCTGATGATTATTGTTACAGCAGCAGCCTATTCAGGTATTCCATAGTGAAGTTACTATGAATGTTAGGATTGTAGATTAAAATTCTGGAGGATGCTGTAGAGCAACAGAACGGTACAGAAGATTTGGTGGCTCGGATCCATTATAAAGCACGATGGACATGTTGTCAGAGTTGCTGCTGGCTGGCTGTGTACACAGTCTTGCCGAACTTGTGAGGATTAGTGGGCCTATCTCGTAACTCAAACAGTAGTTGCTTCAGGTGCTAAGTATGTTACTGTGTGCAAGTTTGATTATCTCCCACTAGAAAGCTCTAACTACAGCAGTCATTTTCTTGCTTTAAGCATTGATTTCCAAAGGTCAGTGTTCACTCCCGGGAGTCATGGGCCAGCATGCTGCCAGTCAGGGATCGATCCCATGTACTTGCACATTAAGTTAGGAGTCTGTAGATTTTTACAACAGGTTTGCAGATAAATTTATTTACTTGTGGTTTACCAAGTTTTGATGTTGATCGTGTCACACTTTTGGGAATTACTGCTCTAAATGTTGCTCTTCTAAACTAGCTGCTATTTTAGGCTTTTTACAAAATGTGAAAATAATATTTTACTGCTTTGTATATGAAGTTATATATTAAGGTTGTATGAAATTACAAAGGACTCTGAGGAAGGAAAATAATTCTTTTGTGACAAGCTCAAATATAATTTGAGTCAATTTAAAATCCAGTATTTACAGTGGTTTTGAATTCTCCCCTTTTTTTCAAGTTATGTACAGTATATGAAGCATGTATGAATAGTTGGACTGTTTCTGGACAAATCCAGTTTTAATGACTGTAGGTTGTAGACCCTGCATGTGTTGCATGATACTGTGGATTGTGTAGCATGGTGATTAAAAATTTAGGCTGGTAGGGACCGCTGGAGGTTATCTGGCCCTGCCCCCTGCTGTAAGCAGAACCAGCATCAAAGTTAGGACAGGCTGGTCAGGGCCATTTGAGTTCTGAAAATTTCCAAAGGGGGTGATTCCACCCTCTTGAGCATTCTTGATTGTGAACTTCTTTTTCCCTTGTATCCGGTTGGGATTTTCTGTGTTGCATGTTTTGGCTGTTGCCTTGTGTCTTGCTGTGAATTGATGAGAAGAGGCTGGCTCTGGTTATCTTAGTACCGCTTTTAGCTGGTGGAAGACTGATGGGTAGCGCCTCGGTTACCCTTCTGTTGCTCAGGCTGAAGAAATGTAGTTCCCTCAGACTTTCTTAGCGTCATGTGCCTGCAGGATTGTATTAGCATTCTGCTGGACTCTTTCAGATTTTTTTTGTATTTGTTTTAGGGGGAGTGTGTGGCAAAACTGGACATGTTATTTCAGATGGGAGCTCGCAAGCGCTGAGTAGAGGGGAATAATTGCTTCTATTGACCTGCTGCCTGCATTGTAGCTAACGTGGGAGTTGTGGCTGTATTAACTGTACACGTGTGGCTACAGTCTGGCAGTCACTTTAAGCTGGCTGAAGCACTACTGCCTTCCCCTGTACTTAACTACCCAGCTCCCTCATTCCTCTTCCCTCTTGTGTGCTGGCACTAGCACCTTTATAGCCCCATGACAAGCCAGAACCAAATCAAGAAGCTAATCCAAGTTGAAACAGATCAGTGTATTTTGTCAGATCAATTTTCTGTTCAGGTGACTGTTCAAAGCCTTGAGCTGACTTGGGGAAAGTGGATGAGCGGGTGCAGTACTGCTTTCTTCCTCTTTTGTTGGTCTGTGCTCTGCAGAGAGTGCTGAAAGGAAGGCAGGGGCTTTAAGGCTGAGTTACAGCAGTCCCCCAGAGGGTTGGCCTGCATAGCTGGGATTTCCTTGTCAGTTTTATTACTTTCACCTTTTCTTACATTCTGTTGGGGAGCATGTGATAAAGGGCACTCTGGTTATTTCCCAAAAGGGATAGGCAGTGCTGCTGCCACAAGCACGTGTGACCCCAGTTGATGTACTGGGTTCACCAGCGCAGTAGCAGGGGTATGAAATAAAAGAGTAGAGGCTTTGCTAATAATAAGTTACAGGAAATATCTGTGCTGGATTGTGACTAATGAGTAAGGATTGCCCTTTGTAAATTAGTTGGATGCACCAGCAGGACTGAGTTTGGCCTAGTTAAGATAAACTGATTTTTTTGTGGGCTGTTTTTTTTATTTAAAAAAAAAGCGCCACTGTAGAACCGTGTTGGTGGTAATTAGATATTTGTTAGGCTACATTGTAACAGCTCTCCAGCAGGTTGGGTGAATCTTCCCACTGTGTATTTTTCCCCAACTGTCCCTAGTGTAGGTTCTTGTCAGGCCCTGGGTATGCTGATGGGCCCAGATGGCCCAGACAAGCCTCACCTGGAGCCTCCAGCCACACAATTTGCCCACGGGCTGAAGCCCTCATCAACTGATCCAAATACAGAAGTGAGTAAATTTTCAAGAGCCTAGGCCAGCGGTCTCCAAATGTTCTTGATTGCACACCCCTATTGGTAAAAGTTTTTGGAGCATGCACCCCCAATATATATATATTTATTTACAAATTATACGCAGATACTACTGAAGTCCTAATATTTTCTTCCTGCACCCCACTGGATTGTCTTGCACACCCACTGGGGTGCATACATGCCACTGTGCCAAGTTTTGTTTTCAAACTCTCTTGGCTTAATGCAGTTTATACCTATTTCATAATCAGTCATTGATTTGACCCACTGCATGTTAACAAACACTGAGGAGAACAGAATTTGTATAACTTGTGTATAGAAAAACTGAGAGGATAGTCAGGAAAAGCAGCAAACTTTTCTACCATTTGTGCTGTAGAAAACATGTTAGGCAAATCTTACAGGATAGGCTTGCGTTTATTAACACACTTCTAAATGATCATCTGTGTCAAGGTCATGTGTTGCTAAAGTTGCCCTCTTTTCTAAATGGACTGAACGAGTAGTTGCTTTTGGGTGTGCAAGGACTTGGTCTGATTGTGCACCTCCTCTGTTGCTGTCCTGAAGTTAACAGGATGTTAATCCTCACCGAAAATCTGCATCAGTTAAAAAGATTTAAACCTGCAGTCATGTAGTTATGTAGATCTTGGGTATGTGTGGCTCAGTAGGAACAGAATTTAGTCTAAATAGGTAGGATTGTTGCTCGTTTGTGATCTTGATTGTTCTTTCACAGACCACATACCCTATGTGTGCTGTTTAAATTGTGTGCTGGTCCTGTGGTATGTCACAAAGGCACTGCCAGGCAGCATCGTGTTAGTGTCGTGTTACCTAGCCGTCATGTGTGGGGATATTGAGATGGTAGCCATCTGACTGTGCTTTATTTGCACTTTCCAAGGTGCAGGAGCATGTGGCCCCTTAGGCTGCAAATGCTGATCAGAACAACTTCTGAATGTAGTACATTCATCAGCTGTATAAAAACTTGGTAATAGTTTTATACAAATTAGCTATTGGTAAACCAGAATTTAAAAAAAAAAAGGTGACATAGTATTTCTTTTTCATGTGTTTACAGAATTCTGCTAGTGATGACAAGAATGGTGTTCAAGATTGTTAGGAGGATGTACTTCTGGAGGGGCTGGCAGTGATTCTTGGTGTTTATAAAAAAATACAGCTTTTTCTTTGGGTTTTATTGTCTGTTGTAAACTGGTAGGAGTTAACAGTATGTTGGGTAGATTATTCTTGTACCATATTTGTCAAATGAGGAGAACCAACAAATTATTTTTTCTAATAAAGCCAACTGCATGTTCAGCTAGAGGGCTGAATAGTGAAGAATAGGTATTACCATTAAGATTTTCTCTCATTGCTGTTTTAATGCAATTTTTTATCCTTCTGATAGTTACTTGCAGGTTTTCAAAAGTTTAGTGAACTTACTAAATTTGTCTACTTTGCCTTAGTAGGTTTAATACTCAATAACTGAACAAAGTTCTAGGCAGTAACTTTCCATAATATTGAACCTTTCTGGTAGTATAGTCACAGTGAATATTTGGTTTGGTAAAGCAAAGACATTTTATTTTATTTAAATAAAAATGTCAGTGTTGCCATATGGGATGGGATGGGATTTTCAAAAGCAGGCATGCAGTGTGAAAACAAAGATCCTGTTGACTTTCAATAATGCTGATTTTTACTTTGGGTTAGCTAGGAGTCTTTGAAACCTTGCTCTTGAGAGACGGATATGCTGTTTAGCTGTTAGAGGAAGTAACAGCTTTCTGTAAGTAGTACTAACAGGGCAGTTACAGCAGAATGCTAATCCCTTAGTGCTAATTGCTTATTAATTTGTTCTTATTAATGCGCATTTACATTTAAATTTTGTGACATCATAAAATGGCATGTTACTTGTTTAGCATTAAATTGCAAGATCAGTGCTCGTGCTGGTGGCCGTATGCAACAGTGAGCAGATACAATACTGAATCATGGGAGAAGTTATTTTTCTTATGATGCATAATCACCTCATGAATGCTGATTTTGTCAGCATTCAAAGTAGTTCTGTGTAGCCATGCTTTGTTTTCCTCTTCCCCCAGAGAGGTGATACTGAGGGATCCTTATAGTGATGTATGCTCTGGCTCTACTTCGCCCTTGCTGTAAGCTAAAGCACAGGATATTGAAGAAAAAATTTGAATGAGGCTATGCAGTATAGAGGATAGGGTACCCTCTGCTAGTCTAAAGTATAAACTAGTTTCAGAATCAGTGGAGTATAGAAAAATTTAAGGAAAGAGGTTACAGAATCACAGGACAGCTGAGGTGGGAGGGGGTGGCGGTGACCGGGGATCACCTCATCCACTGTCCAGCTCACAGCCGGCTCACCAGAGCAGGCTGCTCAGGCCTGTGGTCTGTCTGGGTTCTAAGTATCTCCAAGGATGGAGACTCCATGATCTTGCTGGAAAACCTGTGCTGGTATTTGACTTACCCTCAGGGTTTAAAAAAAAGGGGTTTTGTATGTTGAAGTAGTTTTGGTGTTTGGTTTGGGTTTGGCTTTTCTGTTGTTTTGTTTTGTTTAAATTTGTGCCCCTTGCCTCTTGTTCATTCACTGGATACCACTGAGAAGAGTTTGGCTCAGTCTTCTTCACACCCTCCCACCAGGTCTTTATACCCTCATATATACTATAAGATTCCCCCATAGCCCTCTGTTCTCCAGGCAGAACAGTCCTGGTGCTCTCAGCCTCTTGTATAACAGATGCTTCAGTCCCTTCATTGTCTTAATCATTACGGAGATCTGTATGAGGGAGAGCCTGAAGAATGATTCACTTGGATCTGGTCAGGGAGAATTTCTATTTGGCAGGAAGTAAGAGAGAGAGTAAAATGAATTAAAGCAAAACCTATATTAATAAATTTGAGTGATAAGTACGACAGTAGACTTTTAAAGCGAAATTGAGAAGAAAAAAAAAACAAGCATGGAATGCACAGTGATCAATTTGATGTGGATTAGAAGGTACTGTGGAGATGAGATTGGATAACTGAATGGAAGCCAGGGTTACCAGGAGGTCTAGGAAATGCTAGCAACAGTTGATAATTGGACTGGTGGATAAGATGGGATCCTCATGGAGAGAATAAGGGAGGGTAAAGTGGTCCTGAGAGTTACTGACAGGGAAAAGGGACGAGGTACAGTCTCAGATGACGTTCTGAGAGTTAGGGTGAACAGGAGGACCAGGATATGCAAACAGAAGATGTGAAGAAACATCAATCAGAGGAAGGAGTGATGGAACATGTTTGGTACAGGCAGCACCCGACCGCGTAGGCAGTGTGTAAAAGAGTTGGTGGTCATGATATTGCGAGGCTAAAAATGCCCTGCGAATCCTACGAATGGATGCTTACATTCAGTTTGGCTAATGCAAATTAATTCCCCACCTGTTGTTAGAAGGATTGTCAGAACTCTGTACTATGAATCACAAGTTTGTTTAAGTACACTTCTGAATATTGTTGAGGAGAAACTGGAAGTGGCCATATTGTCACTAGCAATAGCTAAGAAAGGTCCGCTAGAAAATAGCGTTCTTATTAATGCTATGTAATGTCTTGGCTGTAGTTTTGGTTCTAGCCTATAACAGCACCATGATACTGACCTAAATTTGTTTACTTTTTTGGCTGGTCAGTATTATAGCCACTAATTTGTAACAGTTTTGTAGGGTTATTCCCTCACTGGGATTAGCTGGGAGTAAATTCCTATAAAAGCATTTTAATTAGTCTTGAGATTGCATTCAGTGTTGATTTTTTTTTTTTTAAACTGCCTTTTTAAGTCACAGTAGTGCTGTTTAATCAGTTTGGTTATTGGTTAATCACTTATCTTTCTCCAATTAAAAACTCTAAAGAAACCCCTAATCGGTAAAACATGACATGGGATTTTGTATATCATTACATGTGACTGAGTTTGATTTTGAGATAAATCAGTGGACCTCTGTAGAAGGTGGAGGTTTATTTAAGAACTTTGCCAATAGTAGACATCTGTCAACTTAATAAATTGTTTAATAAAAAATATTGGTATATTCTAAATTGATTTTACTGTTGAAAGCAATCTTTTGTTGGGTATGTATCAAATACCCATCCTCTTCCTTTTTGTTCTAGTTGTCATGGATGATGATGACGATGAATCCTGCCTCCTTGATCTTATTGGGTAAGTTTTCCTTAAGCAATTCTTTCAGAGAAGTCAGGAAAAAGAATTTTGCAAAATGATCTTCTGGAAGGTGATTCTATCTCAGTATTGTCTCAAGACTAGGTAACTAGCAAATGAAATGGGTAGCTATGCTTTGCTTCCTCCGTGTGGAGATGTGTGTATCACATGCCCTTCAGTCACAGTCTACGCTAGCTGACAGTCTGCCTGCTGGCATTCTCCTCAGGAGAGGCTAAGGAGTGAGTGTGCACGGGGTTTGGATTCTCTTCTCAGCTAGTGGTAATAGCAGGTCATTGTTGAAGCACGCTACTAGGGATGTTGTTACAAAGTCCATTGCAAAGCACTAATTTTTTGTTTTAAAAAAATGAGGATCTAAATTTTTTGAGTAGTAGAACTAGATATTTTGTTAACACTATGCTTGTATTTTAAAGGAAAACATAAAATTCTTAATTATAAATACTTAATTTCTACTAATGACGTGCATTTGCACAAAAATGTTAGTAAAACAGAATTGCTACCCAGTACTGTTAAGTATTCACAACAAACAAGAACTTGTCAGCGTTTTACTAAAAGATACTTGATTTTAACAAAATTGGGGATTTTAAATGGTCTTTTTTTTTTTTTGCATTATTTCCATAACAGATTTATTTGCAGGTTTGTAATTCCATATGGGAATCTCAAAAAATAATTAGGGTAGCTGGAGCATGAGCAAGGTTTTTGTGGATTGTATATGTGACAAATTACCTTCCTTTGGCTAACATTCATGTCAGTATTCAAGAACAGATAATGTGCTATAATGCATTTAAAACACAAGAAGAAAATGGAACATTTCATATATGATACTTTGTTCAAACTCTGCCAGAAAATAGTATGACATCAGTCTCATAGCAGCTGCTAAAGGATAGTCTCTGCTTCATAGGAAAATTTTTAATGTCTTAAATGTAGTAAATAAATAGGCTTTTTACCTTTCTCACGCACCCAAAGCTTCCAGCAAAACCAGTGAGAGCTTTAACTTCCGAAAAAAACCCAAATATCAGCACAGTGGCTGCTGTAATTTGGGGCTTACTCTGTGGATGCTATAGCAAAAGCATTGCCAGTAATGGCTCTCAGTTTGTTCTGTGAAGTGTACTGTGCAAGATTACTGATTGTAGCCATATGAAAACACATCCTGCTCGAAACGTAAAGATGATAATTGACTGCATGGGACAATTAAGTGCTCTGTCATGAGCATGAATCCTGAGGATCCTGGCAGAAGATCACAGGTGGTCCAGAAAATTAAGTGCTCTCTATACAGATGAGTGTGTGTGTGAAAAATTACAGAGTTGTTCTCGCTGCTGGCAGCAATTACTGTCTTAAGCATCCAGAAGAATGAAAAAAGGCGTCTTTTTTTCATCTGCTCTTTGATTTTGGTAAGTGCCTTCTAAAATTCCTTCCTTACTAAAGACAATATTTAAGGTGATGAAGTGTTCTTCATTTTAAATTGCATTTTCCATTATTTAAAGCCAGTGAGTGTAATTAGTATTAAACGGCCTGGTTACTTATCAATAACACTCATAAGCATGATAGAGCCCTATATGACATCATGAGTTCTGTTCTCCTTAATTCTTGAAATTTAGTAAAATCTATTACAAAAATGACATTTTAATTTGAAAATATATGTTCTTATATAGTGTATATATAAAATATATAGTATACTTCTATGTTGTAAGCATAACTGTACCATAAAGTCCCTGCCAAGTACTGTCTATGTCTTCTGTAAACACATGAATGCAGTTTGTTTTTTAAATAAAAAAAAATAGGAATAGCGGTGTATTTGTGCTTTTAGAAGACTAGTTGTAAACCTGATAGATCTTTAACTTCTTCCCTCTTTATTTTGTAGGATGATCAAGAGAGGAGAGATGTTTTGAGTTGATAGTTTTTTACATGAGAATCTTCTGCTTCTCCAGAATGTTCTGTTATTATCTACTAATCAATAAAGATGTTTTAAAATAAAAAAACCGCCATGTCGTTTTACTCTTCATGCTAATGGACATGTTGGGAAGTGCTGTGTAATTGTTGTATTAAAATAATCCCATGTAACACAACCTTTTGAATGTTTTTTACTTGGTCTGTATGTGCAGTTACATTAATGTATTTTTGATTTGTTTCAATTTCCAACACTCGTTCTATCAGACCATGTTTTTAATCAGTTTTATTCAGTGATAGTGCTAAGTTAATGAAATTGTATTTAGTAATATTTAGTCATTTACTTTGTGGTTGATTTCACTTGGAAAAGGTGCGGCATTTTTCTCCAAGTGAAGAGACTACCACTCTGCCAAGCATCAGTTTTTGTTAACTTATGTTAAGGGTGGCAGAAAACATGTTAAAGATTCAGGTTTGTAAATACCCTATTGACTTAGACACCAGGTAAACAGGCATTATAGTTCATCTCTGTGGAAAAGATGGTACCTGTTGTAGTTCCCATGTTATTTGCTGGTAGTATTTTCCTTAGGTTTTGCACTATGTGGTTTATAAAATACTGTGTGTTTTAAGAGAATATGAATAATACCCTCATAGAGGAAAGTGAAGTAGAATGCAACTAAAATTTTGTGGTTAAAATAGTTTATTGCTTGAATTGCCTTGGTAAAATGACAGCAAATACGATCAACATCTGAAAATTGTGCTGATACCATCTGAGGATCTGTGTTTCTATATAAGCTTTCAGCTTTGTATTGCAGTCAGTGAAAGTGTGTTTTTATAAA
The DNA here is from genome assembly GCA_013400875.1 of Anhinga rufa. NCBI lineage: Eukaryota > Metazoa > Chordata > Aves > Suliformes > Anhingidae > Anhinga > Anhinga rufa. The sequence goes on along the minus strand of VZTV01091737.1, from coordinate 579 downwards.
CCTGATTCATATGAATATAGTATCTGGCTTAGTTAAATTAGCCACATTAGCAGAAAGAGCTTCCTAAAAGTGGTAACTGTTTTTTTTTTTTCCCCCCCCCTTAAGGGACCCACAGGCGCTGAATTATTTTCTACATGGACCTAGTAGTAAATCTGTAAGTAGCATTCCTGTGTATTAGACATACATAAGCTCGACTAAGCGTATTATTTCTAAACATGATTTTTTGTCTTTTACCAGAGCAATGAAGACTTGACGAATGCAGAATATTCTGTAGCCAACTCAAATTCAATTTTCGCCAACTCCAATGTAAGTGGTCAGGAGATAAATTATATTTGTTTTGAGGTTGCGTGCTCCTGTTGTGGCTTTACTTGGCTTTTATAAAACTGAATGAAGTAGACGAGGGTTTTGATGTTTTTCATATGAAAAGTCTGAATGCTAACATAGAACCACTTCATGCTGTTAATATTTTAAGTATTTCATTGGGTTTTCAGTGGGGAATTCATCAAAAGATACTGCACTGTTGACCTGTGTTTCGTAAATATGTAAAAGAGCTTGCTGAGCAGTGAAAATACTCTCCTG
>VZTV01091733.1:0-13797 GCA_013400875.1 Anhinga rufa | reverse complement strand
CCCGCAGGCGCCGCCTCTCCCCGGCACGGAGGGAGCCGCCGGTGGCGGCCCGTAGGGCGCACGGGGAGGCCGGGCGCCCTGTCGCAGGACAGCGCTTCCCGCCACACCTCACCGCCGCCTCCCCCCCGCACCCCCCTCCGGCGGCGCGATTGGTACGGTCCATTTTGCTGCAGTCAAGCCCGTTGGTCGGCAGCGGGAGGGGACGGTAACTACCACTTCCGCGCGCAAAAGGGAGGGGGGGAGGAGGAGGAGGGAGAGATTTACTGCCCCAGGAGCTCTGCCAGGCCGACCGCCTTTCGCAGCCGCGCCGCCCGATCGGTCCTGCGCTTGTCTGCTTTGGACTAGAGCGGTGCAAGAGGAGGCGGAGGGGAGGCAAGCCCTCCGCTCCCCCCGCGAGACGGGGTTGGTATGGTCCCGCGCGTTCACCTGCAAGGCAGCGGCGGGGAAGCCGACAGTTCCACTGCCCGCCGCGGGGGGAGGTGGGGTGATTGAGGGGATTTCCCCCGTGTGTGACAGGGAGCTCCCGCAGGGGGCCGAGCCGCCATCCCGCGCTACCCGCTCGTTTCCATGTAAAACGTTCGAGAAGTGATAATTCCAGATTAGCCCAAATGTTGGCTTCTTCCACGAAAGGCGCGCCTCTGCCAAAGCTGGTTCTAACCCTGGGAGCAGCCTCCCGAGGCGGAGGGAGGCGGCCTTGAGGCTGGGCGCCCTCCTCATAACGCGCTTCAGCTCCGCCGGCGGGCGGGGGGGGCTTGGCCCAGGCATTAGTGAGTGACATTCCGGTTTGCATTGTGCAGCAGGTCGGGCTAGGTGATCCTACTTTAAAAAATAACTCTTGAAGAACCAAAAAAAAAAAACAACCCAAAAGACTGCCCCACCATTGCTACAGACTGGTATTTCAGGGCTGTCCTGGGGCGCGCTGGGCGTGAGGCGGCGTGAGCTCGCCCTCAAGCACCTGAGCACCTAATGCTGACAGCCCAAACCGCTTGCTCTTACCAGTGTTTGTGTTTTTAAAAGACTTACAGGATTTCAACAAATACTCCAGCTGACCAGCCACAGAAGATACCAAAGCAGTTCGTATTAGTTTAAAATATTTTCAGCCTACTAATTAAAATGCTTTGGAAGCTTTTAATTATCTCTGGGAACTATCTTTAAAGGTTCTAAATAATTTGTCTTCCTTATCATGTACCTTGATATTGATAAGAGTTTTTAACCTCTTTTGCTAACCTAAAGAAGAAAAGGGTGAGATGACATATCTGATGGGAAATAACTGTCATGGTTTTGTTTCTTTTTTTAAAACAACAAGTATTTACTCCCTATAATTATCTAGTAAGCACCAGCCCTGAGGACATAGAGCTCTGAGGCTGTTTGTAACTGGCAGCGACGCTGAATCTTCAAAGTTGCATTGAACGCCACCTGCTACAACACACGGACATGTTTATAACAAGTCAGTGAAGCCTATTTCATGCAACATTCACTGCACTGTGAACCTCAGAGCTTACTGCAAGATCAGGGTTTTACAGTGGCAGAATATACATCCAGACCAAGAGTATTATGAGAAACTATGAACCTCAGAGCTTACTGCAAGATCAGGGTTTTACAGTGGCAAAATATACATCCAGACCAAGAGTATTATGAGAAACTCAAGATCATATAAAGGCAGTAATTTAACTTAAAACATAGATTTGTAATGGAAACATTATAGCTATGTTGGAATATCCATACTACTCAAAAAACCCCAAAGGAAATTAAGAAGTAAAAGCTGAAACTGCATCCCTCGCTCTGCCTGCAGTCTCACAATTTGTTTAAACGAATTTTGGAACAAGCTGCCGATCATGGTGTTCATTTTGCTCCTCGCTTTGCATTCTAGCTGCTTGTGGCTTGTAGACAACACAGCGAGTCAGAACAGGAAACTGATGCAGCTGAAAACCAAACGGACCAAAAGAAAAGATTGGGTTTTATCCAGACCAGTTCCTGATCCAACTAACTGCACAGCTGTACCAGCTGCACTGGCACAAGGACTGCCAAGGGCAGGAGTGACAGTGGGACCACACCTGGAAACAACCCATTCTTACGTCTGCTTAAATCAGTGGTGAAAACACTGTCTTGTTCGTTGTGAACTACCACAGCATTACACAAATTAGCAGATTCTTAGATATTCCTTCTCTCTTCAAGCTCTGCCTGCCATTTAACAAAAGGATTACTGATTAAAGATGGGGAAAATATCTGTCTTTCAAAAGACCTGTAATTCCCACAAAGATGATATTATATATTGTAACATTTCAATATCTGTTGATTGTGACTATTTGTTCTACTGCCACAGGAGGTTTCTGTTAACTATAACCAAGGGATTTATCTAGATTATGGTTTAAATATTTGCTGTCAGAGTGTGTCAGGTAACCCACTTTAACTATTTGAGGTACCCAGTGCAACAAGACAGTATATGCTTTGTATACTGAATACTGCTAAGCAAAATAATTTTTATATATACAAGTTTACACAAGAAATATATGCGAAAACAAACTGCCTGAATACATTTCTTCTTTGCTAGGTTTCAATTCGTTTTTTACAGGGGCATTAGTTATGCTGAAAAACACGGACCTATGACATAACGCTAATGCAGACACTTAATACAGCAGTGCCAGCAATCTTTGTAGAGACAAAGTAAAACAACTCAAGGTTGATACAACAGCAAAAGTCATAAAAAGGTGGATGTAAACAAAAGAGGTTTTAGGACTTCTGGGAAGGCTAAAACGTAAATTTTAATAGTTAACTGCTTACTTTGCCTGTTTTCTTTAGCTTTCTAGGGTAAAGGGAGTTACTAGCACTCTGTAGAAGTAAAATCAGTCCTGTAAATTATATATGCACTTATCATAAGTATGTTCACACCTATCTGATAATCTAGGAGTCCTTTTAGCCCTATGTCCTATTGAAGGAATGCCATTATTTTCATAAGAACACATGAAGTGTTTAAATTGTAGGGACGGTTCAGGGATGTGAACAGCAATTAACATCTGCAGAAGATTATTTTTGATACAGTTTCCTGCCATCTCACCTCCCTGAATTAGCAGGAATGCATTCACTGGGATAGGGATCACGCAGCAGCAGCCATCAGACCAGCTATATCGAAATGCTTTGAACGAGATTCATCTCCCCTGAGCTTAGACACCTACTGTGTAGCTTTTCATATTGAACGAGTTACCCTAGGCTGCTGCTTCTGCAACCAGTGGAGAAACAAATATTTCTAGCACATCATTCACGTGGCCTATTTTAGCCAACTATTTGGGAGAAAAGCGTGCTGGACTGCAGTCTCTGTGCTGACTAGATCTCTACATCTCCACGTGGTCTCAGGTTCATTCTGCTTAGCAGAGTTGTCTGTAAGGGAAGGTGAGGGGAGGGAGCCAAGAAACTATAAACTAGTCAGTGTAACTTTGATTCCAGGATGGCTAAGAGAACAAATACACCCTTTTTAAGTAGTTAGAGGGAAGAAGGATCATCGGTAACAGCCAACATGTACAAACAATGCCAAGCCAGTCTCAGTCACTTTAATAACAGGCTCGAAGTCTTGGGGTAAGCAGATGCAACATGAGCTAACAGGACTTTTGACACTATCGTGCATGACACTCCCGTAAGCAAGCCAGATAGTCTAGATGAAAGGACTGCTAAAGGTCACAACAATATTCACAAGGAAGGTAGTAAGATTTCTTTATCTAACTGGAAGGGTTTAAGAGAGGGTTCCACAGAGGTCTGTGTTCTATCTAATATCTTTCAGTGTTTTCTCTGATGACTTGATGAAGGCATAATGCATAACCTGATCACATTTTCAAATGACTCAATGCTAAGAGATGCTGCTCTTCTATGGATCGCCTTAGAACTTAAAATAATCTTGAGAATTGCAGCAATGCTTTGAAAAACAGGATGCACTTTGATATGGCTAAATAGAGCGTGTTACACAATAATCAAATGCAAAAATAAAATGGAAAGGATTGCCTTGCAGCAGTCATGCAAGGAAAAGACCCGAGAATTAAACTAAATGTCAGACAACAATGTCAGATCCTTGGGAAAAAAAAATCACACTATCTACAAAAGTGTTATAGGTAAGACACGGAGAATCTGTTCTACACATTCCCTCATTAGAGGCCAGCTGGGATACTGCATTCAGGTTTGGGCACTGAACTCGAGAATGAACCAAGAGTCCAAAGAAAAGCACCAACAATGATCTAGGAGTTCAGAAAATATGACCTGTAAAGAAGGACGTGAAAGGCTCCTGCATTCTTAGTCTCGAAAAAAAAAAAAAAGAGGACTGAAGGAAAATATAACAACTGTCTCCAAATATAATGTGGTTTTGCAAGAAGGAAATCGATAAACTATCTTCTGGGTCCACTGGTTATGGGATAAGGAGTTATCTACTTAGCCTTTAGCAAGGAAGCCTTAGGCTGGACTTTGGGAGAACTTTCTGACCGTAACAACAGCGTAGCACCAGCACGCTTTGCTGAAAAAAACGGTAAAATATCTGTCATGGGAGGTTTTTAGCAACAGGTTAAAAAAAACATTTGTTGGGAATTATTTACATAGAGTTGATTGTGCTGGGGGGGAAAGTGAACTTTTAATGTCCTTTCAAGACTTCTCTTCTTTTGTTTCTATTTTTGTCCAATCTTTAGAAAAATATATTTAGTCTTAGTATGAGAATTCAATGAGAAGTCCTTATATGTATGTTTTTTACAAAAGCCACTTTACTAACAATCTAATACAAATGTAAATTTGCTTTGCCCCCCACCCCAACAAGCAGCCTTAATTCTAAATTAGAAAAATTGTAAAGCAAATATTGTTTAAGTAACGATAAAGATTACATATTAGTCTTTGATGACAGGGTGGGAGTAGAAAGAACAACCTAAAATAAGAAATGCTGCTGCAAATCACAAGTTTGTGTGGAACAGGCTTATTCAAGCATTACAACAAAAATGTTACCTGCACTTTATTTAGAAATAGGCATTTCCAGGTAAATTCAAAGCTGCCTGTCTCAAAGCTTTTCCTGACTTTCCTGCTCCTCCTTTCATTCTGATTGATGAAGGCAGTGACACAATACCAACGTGCTAGGAGTGCCGCCTGTGCAGCTCAGAGTTCAGCAGTAAAACTGAATGCCCTTCCAAGTACTTCAGAAGGAAAAAAAAAAGCTGCTTACCTTATAAAACCTAATGGATTGAAGAGCAACAAGAAGGAATTCCCATCTAAATGCAAATCAAAGCAAACCCATTTTGAATGCAAGAGTAAACTACAAATGGTAATTTTCCCACCATTTGCTAGTGCTCCTTGCTACAATTACAGTCCTATACAACTCCAGTAGTTAACAGCTCTTCTCCTGATGAGCTGTCAATGAACAACTTAGAATTTTCCCAAATGTAAGTCATAGTTAGGCTTATTCTGTTGCAATCTCTTTGTGCAAAATTAATTTAAAACACTTACTGCTTATTTTTGGTTTCATTTAGTCTGGTTCATGAAGTGGAAAAAGACAGAAGTTATCGGAAAAAAAAAGGTTTCATCTGCTGGTTAAACTGTAAATTAGACTCCTACTTGTTTTCTGCTAGAGTGTGATAACTGATACCAGTGGTTAACGACAGCTGAGAACACTAGAATCAGTGAGGCTCAGATTAGGATCCCATCTTGGATCCCTTCTGTATTTAAAAATGCTAACTGCATGGCGGAAAGGCTGGCACTGGGCTGGCAGCCCAAGAGCCTGTTAGGTGATTAGAGAACGTGGTCAGTCCCCATGAAGAGCTCTGGGCCTGGTTCTGATACACCGTCCTCCTTACCTCGAAAAGCTCGGAGTGAACAGAGCAGCTGTGCAGGAATTGTAGTTTCTACCATTTATTCTAAGGAATCTCTGTTCCAGCACCAAATATACTAGTAAGGAAGGGGATGTCTCATACAAAATACTGGATTCAAGTTTTTTTCTTCCTCTACCTGGAAGGAATGCAATAAAATTTGTTCTAGTCTCAAAAGGCTTTTGAAATATTAGATACGATAATCATATCGGTGTGTAGCACGTATAAATGAAGGAGGTGACAACTCAGAGATTACAGTTTGTTTAGAACACAGTAACCAAATCCCGTAACAAAACCTGGCATAGAAAATGCACTCCGTATCGGCACTGTATTCTCTCCACCGGACCCTTACCGGTGCCAGGTCATCGCTGTGTCACTAATCTGCAAGGCCCTCAATGAATTAGAGACACAACTTTCCTGCAGCAGGTGTGAAAGTGACGGAGCAAGTGTATACATTCCATATATCTTTCTAATACTCTATGGTGAGATTAAAGTTGGCTCTAATGGTTTCATTTGAAACCAGCTCAAACAGAGTTTGCCAATGGATAAGAACTGTACCCTGAAAGGATTTTTTTTCTTCATCCCAATATCATTAGAATACAAATTGCCCAGTGGTCCTAAGCAGCAGCCTTTTGACATGGAATACAGATCAGATATATATTGCTTTTACATTTTCAAACTAGTAACTAGCCTCCCACCACAGGTATCCTCCCACATAACAGTAGCTATAGTATTAATTACTTTACAGAGTTAATTATTAGTGATAAGCAGTCACAGTTGGGGACCTTTAGTAGGTTAAATAGATAATGCACATGGAACAACAATAAAATTTAGCCAAATCATAAAAAAAAAAAGGAATGTATTCAGCACTAGGATGGATGATGAAATGGACACCTTGCATTTCTGCTAAATCCTCACTGCAGTTACAGTACTGAGTGTTGAAATCTGTTTACCATGAAGAAACATGAACTGAATGTGCAGAGTGATTTCACGATTTTAGTGGAGAGCCCGTCCTAAATATTTCTGCACGGAAATTAACTTGCAGTTTAATCCCAGTAAGTTCTGTTACTGATTTAATTGAGAAACAGGTTAAGATTTACAAAACTTCCTTTGATCTAACATGAGAAACAGAGAACCTATCTTATCCACGAACAGTGTCCTGCAGCACCTCACTTTGAGAAATAAAAAAGGTACCAGTAACCAAAGAGTCAAGCACTTCTAAAAAATAAACTCCAAAGGAAATAAGAGACCAAGGAATAGTCTAGATCCCCAGCTACGTTCCTACAGAGAAGTCAAGGCAGAAGTGGAGAAGGGGTGGGATTTGTTTACACAACCTCTAATCTCTAGCTGTGTGTCTGATCCTGTAGCAGGCTGCAACTCACATAAGGCAGAGTTCTGAGTCAAGAGTCCCAGAAGCATTCTCTGGCCAGTATTAATTCCTTAGATGTTGAATATAGGTGGAGTCCGAATCAATATTATCAAACAACCTGACAGTTTAAATTCTGTCCTTTTGAACACAGAGTTCAAAGAAGTACTCCTGAGGAACTAACCTGACTTCATTAGGAATCCTGACGTTACAAGCGTGCTACCTGATTCTGCAAACACAGGGATGCCACTTACTGTTTTAACCTATCCCAGAGTTTTTAAGTGTTCTTGTCGTAAATGTTTGCTATCATATATACTCGAAAAGATATACTTTAGCTGCTTTCACACATATGCCCGAGTGCTCCTTAGTCTCTTTGAAATAGGACCTACCTCTTATCACACTGCGGGGCATGGTTGAGGGCAAGGGGAAATTATTGCTGGAGAGAGCTGCAGTAATCAGGAAATAAGCATGATTACAGTAGGTATTTTATTGTGACAAGCATGTGTTTAAAAAAAAAACCAAAGAACAGATTAAGATAATACTAACGGTAAGGAACAGGTAAGCATCAACTAATTTAAAGTGAATGGAAAAGAAGAGTAAGCGTGAGCCCACATTTACCTGGGTCTTCATTCACTAGCATTGAATACAGGATTATTTGTGTTAGTTAAAGTTAAGCACTTACTTAAATACTTCAGCTGGATTGAGGCCAGAGTACTGATGAGTAATCTGCAGAGCAGAGGCCACTGAGAATAACAAATTTGAAAAAAAAAATGCTCAGAGACGAATTTGATTTAAATAAACACATTTACTATACACCATTTCACTTTCTTCATCATAGTGTTATATTTCAAAGCCTCGGTCACGGATAGTGACTTCACTGTGCAAACATTACACCAGCTTTCAATGATGATATTTTAAAAATTTAAAATGAAACACCTTTTCCCTAACAAAGCCTGAAGTTAACTGATGCCACGCTTTGGGCTTCAGTAAACTCTGCAAAATTCTAGTAACTTATAGTAGCCTACTGTTAAAATGTAATGTTCATGATCATCAGCAGTTTTGGAAGCAGATCTATTGAGCCTAGACGTTAGGAGGATGATGCAGCTCAGAGTTACAAGGGTGGTTTACTGAAAAATCGAGACAACCTTCAGCTCAGAGCTGAATCACCCACAATCTCAACAAAACTTTTTCAAGAAATTTACATAGACCTGGACTGAAAAATAATTCACTCTGTGGCACGAGCTGCGCTAAGAAGCAGGTAACTGGCAGGCTAAACATGGAGTAAACGAGCTGTGCTATAGGTGGACACATTCTGCAGAGCTTGTCATGACTGAGGATCTCAATACTTAATAGGACTCCAGAGGAGTTTTTGAAAGCTATCTCAAAGAGGCAGGCAAAGATCACAGGATCACAGAACGGCAGGGGTTGGAAGGGACCTCCAGAGATCCCCTCGTCCAACCCCCTGTGTGAGCAGCACACCCAGAGCAGGGGCACAGGACCGCGTCCAGGAGGGGTGTGAATGGCTCCAGGGAAGGAGACTCCACAGCCTCTCTGGGCAGCCTGGGCCGCTGCTCTGGCACCTGCACAGCAAAGGGGTTTTTCCTCATATATAAGTGGAACCTCCTGTGTTCCAGCTTGTGCCCGTTGCCCCTTGTCCTGTCATTGGGCACCACTGAAAAGAGTCCAGTTCCATCCTCCTGACACCCACCCTTCAGATACTTATAAGCATTGATGAGATCCGCCCTCAGTCTTCTCTTCTCCAGGCTGAACAAACCCAGGTCTCTCAGCCTTTCCTCACAAGGAAGATGTTCCAGTCCCCTGAGCATCTTGGTAGCTCTAATGAAGTATTTTTCAGTGCAGTTCTAAGAGGACATTAAACACCTAAGAAGGACTGCCCCGTAGCACTCAGAGGCTGTGTGTTTGCATTAGATTTCAAGCCCACTCCACAGCTGACAAACTCCAGGCATGAGTGCCATCAGTGGCCCCACTAAATTTTGTGAAGTTTGTTATTTCAGAGTAGCTACTATGATGCACAGACAAACCAATATATTAATAAACTTTCTTGTGTTTATATATTAATAAACACATTTATATATTAATAAACACAGAGCCTATGGTTGACCTGTCGTCTCCAAATAAATTATTTTTTTTGACAAAAAGCTGGTTTTCAGATGGCACTGAATCCGCATGGCTTGAGGAACATAACCCTCTTCCTGAATTACTTCCAGGTTTACTGCTGATCACTCCAGGCCTAATCTGTGTGCACTGCTTCTTTTTTGTTGTTATGGACAAAAGAACTCTGCAATGATAGCAACACGCAATGGATATCTTCCTTCTGTCACGCACGCTTTCCCTTTTGACAGCTTCAGCTATATCCTTCCATCATTTCAGGTACACTACAGGTGAAACCAGATCATCCTCTGTACTGGTTCTGTGGTTTGATACCATCTGGATGGACTGATGCAGGACTGTGCTAGGCATGAAACATATCAAGTGTCTGAGCTAAATGTTTTATGACTACAAACAATACCATAAAGAGACATGGAAATACTGGTAAGGCTTTTCCCTTATTCCAGGAAGCAGAATTGAAAAGATTCAAGTTAGTTCCACGCTAAGGATCAGGGATACACCTCCAGCAAGCCTGCCACCATGCTCATGGTACTGCAGAGCTTGTGGAGAGGTGGATACAAAAGTCTATTAATGGGCAGCGGATGCTTATAGTGTGGATATGGCAAACACTGGGTTCACAAGCACATAAGCTTAGATGCAGATTCAGTCTGTAGTTAAACGTCCGCAATGAGCTGAAATTATTTCTTGACATGCTTCCCTAAGGCTTTTTGTTGTAGCTTATCACAGGCTCTCAAAATATGGAAATAAAGCATTGCATTCAATAGTCAACAGCCTGTTTGATGACACTTCTGTATTAACATAGAGTGGTACCTCCCAGTTAGCAGTGGTATGAAAACAGACTGTTTAAATTGTCATTACAAGGTAAGGTAACAGTTGAGTCATAAGAGAATCTAGCCTTTCTGAAATAATTAGAAAAATTGGCACTGATTTCAGTAGAGTCAGGATTAATTTCTAGGTACTGTACATTAAATTGTGTATAAGCCCTATGGAGATGCCTCTTCGCTTCTGAAGCACCTAGGGAGCAGACTGGAAATTCGGTGTCAGTTTGACTTAAATGAAAGCAAAACAGTTGAATATTAAATGAAATAATGCAGTCAGTAGTTTGAGATTAAAGTGGTTGTTTCTGCCAAAATGGTTGTATATCAAAGTTAATCATCTTTGGAGACAATGAGTGTCATCTTTTGAGATGAAGAGTTCTCAGAGCTTTGGACCTTTGTATCAAGGAGAGTACCTGTGTCCTGTGCTCTCTGCCAGAGAGAGAGGCAGTGAAACTGCTCATGGAGGAGTGACAGTGGTGCAGGAGGGAAACTGCTGCTGGCTGGGCAATCCCGAGAGCACTCTCTACCCTTGGTCGTTTGGGTTAAGTGTTGGAGTTTCAGCTAGGTTGTTCTTGGGAGATGCCCAAGTAACACCTTGTGAGGGACAGTATGGGACATTCCTGCAAGAACAGGAGCTGATTTGGCTTTGACATTCCAGTTATATTCATCTTTACTTTGTTTTAATGATATTTTAAGCTCTTGGGAAAGGCACACCAAGTTTGGAATAGATGCCTGGCTATGGATCTCTAGAAAAACAGTAGGTATTTATTTAAGGTCATTGGTAGGCTTAGGTAGACATTACATTGACTCATGGTTTTAAAGTCATTTCATGGCCAATTGTGGTAAAAATAAGTAAAAATGAGCAAGTATACATTACAGTGCACAACATCAAGTTTTGGGCATGTGTGCATATTTACTAATCCTTATATAATGTACAGGACAGAATGTCCTATGATAATTCTTTGCAAATTATCAGTTCTTGAGAATGCCTGAACTGTTTTAAAGGAAGTTTTAAAATAAGCATAGAACTCAAAAGAGCAGTCTACTTTACAGTCATCTTTTGTGTAAATCTTGATGTGCTCTGAAAACATGATAGCTTCCTATACACAAGTACAGTCTGCAGTGTGAAAGCCTGTTGCTACAAACTTTAAATACAACACATGCTATCTATGGTTAACTTATCGTAAGCCACTTGCAGCTCCTGTTCTAGAAATATCTGAGTTCTGTAGAACTTTTTTGTGTATTTATCATCATACCATCTCTTTGACTTAGAGAAATGTTACCCCATTTTTTTTTATAAATGGGAAACTGAGGCACTGAGAGACCAAGTGACTTAGAGTCGCACAAGTGATCTCAGATAGGGCAGATGGTTGCAGTCAGCTCTCTCTGATGACTAAAGCATGCCCTAGCTCCTGGCACTATATTTTTCTCCTTTCCAAACTCTCATTTTCCTTAAAAACTCTGCAACTGAAATGCTCTTTGAATTCCAAGATTTCTTCTCTAAAACAGCAACAGCCAAACGCCATGAGGAAAAAAAGGGAGGTTGAGGAAGGCATCCTTTCCTTCAAAATGTAACCTCCGTACCTGTAAAATCCTGAATGATGGAAGAAGCTACTTGGTGACCAGTTCGTGTTATGTCCTTTTGTACCGTAGCCATGCTCGGTGGCATATTGCTGTCTTTTTCTGAAGACATATTCCAGGAAAGAAAGTTGTGCACTCTCTGTGGACACTCACAGAGTGAGTGTGGACACACTCACAGTGTCCACAGTGCTCCCTAAGAAATGGGCTTTGACAGCACCCTGTCCCTGTGTGCAGCAGGTCTGTTGGGATGTACTCTTGTGCAGTCATTATCAGCATGCTTAAGGGAGAGGGGCTGGAGAGGAATTGGTCATCTTCTTTCATAAGCCATTTCTTCATCAATATCTGTTTCCATTTATCTAAGGAGTGAGCTGGATCCTGAGGTAGTACACACCATGAATGTTTCCTAGTAAACACAATCCCAACACCCAAAGCTTGAAAGGCCAAACACACAACAGCAGGAAGATAGCAATCTTGCAGCTGCTGCTCTCCCTGCCACTCAGCGATCAGCTATTTTCCGTTGTCGCCAGGAGCTCTCTTCTCTTCTGATTCCCAAGCTCTTTCCCTCACTTAGTCTTTTCTGAACCTTTAATGTTTTCCCCAACTTATTTTTCCATCCTCTGTCTGTCCATCAGCTTCCTTTCTCATCTTCAGTACTTGTGCTAGTCATTTGTAAGTGTTTTAATAGACAATAAAAATTGTACAGAGACCCTGATCCAGCAAAGTGACTGGGCATCCACATAGCTTTAAGTGCTCTGGTACTGTTGACTCCAACAGGACTACCAACATACTTAAAATTAACCACACATTTAGCTGCTTTCCGGGATCAAGGCCATCGTCACATTGGCATTAACCAAAACAAAACAGCACCTGAGATTCAGCAACATAAATACATAGCAACCTCGAGCAAACTCAGTGCTGTAACCTTCAGGTTACCTTTCTTCAATGCCTTCTGTCATTGCTAGCTATGTTATGGCTACACTTCAAATCTATTCTGCAAGCATATACTGGAAGTAGTGCTTAGGAACAATCCTGTTTAAGCCAATGCTTTCTTACGATTTTAGAATTTGCCTGGCCTGTTTTGCTAGATCAGGCTCTTGGACAATAAGGTCCTCAGGGCAAGAATCATGTTTATTTTCTGCTTGAATCATATGCTCTCATATACCACAAAATAGCAATTAGTAGCTTTTTGTTCTGAAGTACGAGGAGGAAGACTTTTTACGTACCGCAGATGACCTGGCTTGTGCAGTTGTAGGTGAAAAAGTGTGATAGATAAAAATTTCAAAAGTCTAAGGTATTAACCGTATCACTGGCAATTTACTGTAACCCTAAACATGCAAAAAGTCTAAATTAAAACCTCCCCTCTTGAATTCTGCCCCCTCCCCTTATTTTGCTGACATTCTGCCTCTGTTACCTTTTCTCTTTTATTCTCTGTTGATTACTTCACTGGTTTACACTTCAGCTTATAAAGCTCCATTTGGTAGGAGCCTTGTCTTAATCATAAAATAAGATTATGCATACCTTGGGCACTGTACAAATTATTATTGTCTTCCTACAAACATCTTCCACATAGCCCCACCCTCAGTTCCAGCTGAGAATGCTGTTGTGAACAAGCTCAAAGAATAAATATTTTGCATTCATTTCACCAGCACAATGGAAACATTTTTCCAAGCTGCTGCCAAGATGGTATCTAGTCCTCTTCTGAGTCAGCAGCCCATGCAGCTGACTTTCAAATGGCCAAACTTGCTTGATTGTAATCTTAAAAGAAAAAAAACAAAGACACAAGCTGTATTTTTAAAGAGCTGTATTGCTCTCCTCATGCACAAGCAGGTAGTGACACTATAAAATAGTGAAGGGGGAGGGGGATAATATCATGCTTGACCGTGACAAGCTGTGGGATGACACACCAAGGTCAGAGGGATGGGGTGCTAGCGAGGGCCCTCAGCCTGTTGCTCTGAGACATGCTGGCAATACTGCAGCACACCTGAAGTCTTACGGAGATGAGCCAGGGGCTCCTGAGATAATAGACAACAAGGAAACACCAGTGAAATACCTTCAAAGAATTAAGGGGTGTTCCTTTAAG
>VZTV01091725.1:23480-34336 GCA_013400875.1 Anhinga rufa | reverse complement strand
ATGTGTCCTGGCACTAGATCCCAGGGAGAAGAGATCAGCAGCTCCCTCTCTATTTTTCCTCCTCAGGAAGCTGCAGAGAGTGATGAGGACATCCCTCAGCCTCCTCTCCAAACTAGACAAACACAAAGTCATTAGCTGCTCCTCAGAGGACATGCCTTCCAGCTCTTTCACCAGCAAAACTCTCACTGAAACCTTCAGAAATCAAGGACTGTGTGAATCCTTTGTGGTTTGTTAAACAAGCTTTTCAGTGCCTGAAAATTACTTACATACATTTATGAACTTGCTCTCCAGCAACTTTAAAATTTCCACCTTTTGGAAGACTTTCCTCATAGTTGGTAGAATTCTGCTGAATTCTGATCATTGGAGAAGAATATGGCATTATTTATGGTGGTAGTGAGGAAGTGCTACCTTTGCAACTTGTGGAACATCCCATTTTTCAGTGTGGCAGTGACCTATTTTCTGGCCAGAGGCAAGGTCAATGTCTTTGGCTACAGTGTCCAGGAACAGACCTAAGTGTGATACAATTCGCATTCCAACTCCTATCACAGGAGCATCTCATAAGCAGCCTGAGAGGAAGGCTTTAGGGAATCCTGAATGGATGGTTTGGGCATTTCATGAACTATCAGAAAAAGATGGCTCTGTACTGGTAATACACTGAGTCATGACGTGTGCTTCAGGTTATATATTTCTATGGACTTTGGGTAGTGTACCTCTGCTATGACTGGATCTATCCAGCTGGACATCGAATCTGGTTTTGTGCACTCAAAACTACAGTCTTGATATACTTAACTGGGTTTCACAACTGCTTAGAAAGTCAAACCCTTATTTAAAAATCTAAGTCACCTTTCATGTGATTCATTTCAGTGAGAGTTGAGGAACATGAGACTTGGCTCTTTGCCTCTGACCCATTGCAAATATTCTTAAATACTTTTAATTTAGATGTTGATGTTATAAAATTTTCACCCAGGTTCACTAATTGCAGGGAATTGAAAGCAGTATTCTAACAAGCCATTTTTTTTTCTGCTTTAATGTAATGTTAGGACTGAATAAACAAAAGCCTTAAGGAACACACCTTTATCCCTTATAGACAAGTTCAGTGCCACATCCTCCCTCAGCATGGACAAGGTCTGCCCTCAGATGCATACTCAGTGTCTATGTAAGAGAAGGATTAGGTTGTACTTACTTAAAGATGCTACTATCTTAAGGTCAATTATAAAACCTTAAGCATTGAAAATTGTTGCCTCTCTTGGTTAAAAAAGGTTATAATATACACATAGCCACTCTAAAACCATTGTGGGGAATACCAAACTGAGAAAAGTATCTTTTTTATCCAAAGGTCTGGAGGATCAATATTCAACTTCAAAAAGTCTAATTGCCTCGGTAGGAAGAAACTAGGTACACTTTAATAGCAGTAGAGGTCATTGACCTTGATAAAATCAATGTGCCACTACCTGCCTTTGTAATTACGTCAATGACTCCTCTTCATTATATGCTTATCCACTTCAGTCTTACCAGAGTGCCACAATGTGTTCTGTCTGCATGTTGTTTATTCACTAGACGGTGTCCTATACACTTTCTACGTGTTTCTACACCCCAGAAGTCAATCTGAGTTAATATTCAACTGGGGCCTTTCCTCAGTAACTTGCTGTGTGTTTTCTGATACGATTGCTCCTTTCTAATTATGTTGGCAGTGCTGCTGAGGAGCACATAATATTATTGCCAAAGTTCAATAAACATACACAGTAACTATAGAGTTTGGGGGAAAACAGTCGGTGGTGCTTTCATGACCTTTGGCAACAGTATGAGCACAGTTTGGCCAATGCCAAACAAATGTCTAACTTCAAATCTCTCAGCGACCAGAAAATGATGGATTTACTTTACTTTATTACATCTAATAATAAACAAAAAATGCTGTGTTTGTGCAGTGCAGTAGTGTGGCTAGACTGAGTGTAGTCCTGTGCAGGAGGTCAGGCCAGATGAATATCAATGGCTCTTTCTTGTATTAGAATTGAGCAGACAAATCCCCAGGTGGTCTGAGATGAGGGAATGCTAATGAAGTCATTGGAGTCCCACTGACTTAGTGAAGCAAAGTATTTGTGATAGGGAAGCTCATCTGCTTCCTCTGTGGTGGTGTGGTAAGTGATACTTTACACCGTCTCTATGAAAGCCTTCATTGGCATCTTCAGACTATGCCTAGTAAATGGAAAGGTAAATATTCGTAATAGTCATGACTACTTCTTCATCACTAGCTCCTTCTACTTCTTCTTTGCTAGCTCACTAAGGCTAAATCTAATAATAGTGGACCAATATCTGGTTATAAGTATAGAAACAGCGTAAGCCTGGGAGGCTCATATTAATTTAATGTTAGAAGCCAGTTTGTATTCTCTGAGCCTTGAGCCTGAAAACCTATGCAAACTACTGTTGCAATTGATAGCAGAAATAATCTGCACAGGACTGGATGTTTAGGATCAGATCAGGACTTTTAAGTAGCCTGGCTATACCTCAAGATCCCCATCCTCAAATGCTCTCTCCACAGTTCAGTGGGTTTAATGAGAGCCAGAATTGTCACAGACAATTTCCACTATGTGGCTCACTTTCCAGTTATGGCTGTTTTTCTGTCAGAATGGCCCAAACAAGAACATGGTCCATGACTGGTACCTATATAATTGTTTCCTTCCATTGAACATCATGTTCCGCCAGCAGAAACAGTGCATTAGGTGACCCACTGCCCTAGGGAATGGCTGCAGAACTGGAAGGCTTTGACATAGCTACAATGGCAATGCACCAATAATGCTTGGACAATGTACACAATGTTCTCATTTTGTGTTCTCCCCTTCCCCCTATTTCAAATTGACAATATCCTCTGATAACATTTTTGGACAAGAACACCAGTTCCAGTCCTCGGTGGTTTATGCTATAGAAATGCAGTCTCTCTGGAATTTCACATTCAGGGACTGCATTTCTATAGCATAAACCACCGAGGACTGGAACTGGTGTTCTTGTCCAAAAATGTTACCAGAGGATATAAGCAGCCTACTGCTGATACTACCTCATTCTTTAAGCAAAACATAAGATTATGTCTCTGAAGTGATTCAGCTGTGTAATGAGGCATGGCAGAAAAATGTTTCCAAGTACCTGACCTGGGTCATTAATCAAGAATGTACACTATCTCATTAACGTATGTGTGTATGCACATATTTTATACACAAATATATATAGCTCTGTGTGTATTTATATGTACATAAAATCCCCCAAAACAACACATGGAGGGTTGCACACTTTAGTATTAAGAAAAAGACTTAAAATACCGATGTGGCAGAATAGGTCCAATTAAAGATGAAGGCCAGATTTTCAGTTTATGTCCTTTTGACTTTAGCGGAGCTATTCTGATTGACACTTAGGAAGATATGGGACGCTGTTTTTCAGATGGAAGGGAGAAAACAAAAAATGGCTACATAAGGCCTCAAACACTTCTTCTCACTGGTGTAAGGGCAAACCAAGAACAGTTCCATCATACTCACTGTCATCACAATAATTCTGTACAACTCATGCTGTGTTCTCTAAACTGCAAGAGAAACAGCTGGGGAGCCTTAGTCTAGCATTTGGAATAAAACCCCTTGCATCTGAGCCCAGGCTGTTTTCCATCACAAGGGACTCTGCATTTCTAAGTTATCTCAGGGCATATCTGCAAGGACAGGCATAATGGCCCTGAGCACCTCTGCTTTTGCTCTGAGCTAGCCAGATGGGAGTCTGATGTGATTTGGAAGTGGTACAATCAAATTACTTTGGTACTGTGCCCAAACTTACAGAGTATCTTGACATATGTGTTACCTGATATAACTTCATCAGTCTTCAAATCAATTTTAAGTTAACCTATGCAGTTTTGCATTTAGGTTGGTTCTGTATGTTGCACAATATAAATTGCCTACATGAACTACACTTGGCCCAAGTTGGCCAATTATTTCTGGCTTGTGTAAAGGGAGAGATGAAGTTCCCCTCCCCATCTTCTGGTTTATGTGGCCAGTATTTTGCCAGTTTTTGTTCATGTTTACTTTCCTCTGCTTGCACAATGGATGGAGCACTTGTCCCGAGTGCTTCCACTGTGGTCAATGCAGAAAGTCAACAAGACTCACAAGGGAGCTGAATTGTTCCCATAAGGTTCTTTAGTTCAAAGCAATTGTGAAAGTAAAATTGCAGGACTGCTAGATGCACGTTCTTAGCCTTAAAACTGAGAAGCTGTAGTTGGACCCTCTGAAAGGCAGCTTGGTATAGAAAAACGAATGCAACTTGATTTAAAAAAACAACAATCCCAAACAGCTGTTTATTCAAGCAGATTTTTTTCCTTTATTTTTAGATTCCAGAAATTATAATAGTGCAAACACTCAGTATAAAAGTTGCAATAAGAAATTTACATTCACATTTAACATTTCAGTCCATTCACTTTTCAACATAAAAATAGGACAAATATTCAATTGCTCTTCTCAATTTAACAATCCTGAAAAAGACTGGAAGATACTCTACAATATTCTATTTACATAAAAATAGACCCGTATTATCAATGCAAATCTATCATTAGAAGTTACCCAGTGTTAAGTTATTGTATTGTACTATGTATATACATACATATATATATATATAGTGTATAGCTATATAGAGATAAAAATTATTTACAGGTTCAGTGGGTTACAATAGTTGGAAAAATGACATCTTGACTTACTAGTTCATTCCTTAGTTAGGACTATTTTATTTACCTATGTAGATGTTTCTATCGTGATACAGTAGGCCTCCTCCTGGTCCCTTTGAAGTCACTGGCAACACTCCCTTTGACTTCAGTGGGAGAGGAACAGACCTTATTCTAAGGCCTGATCTAACCATTCAACAATCATTGAAGTTAATACTTCCATTAACTTTACTGGGCTGTGAATCAGACTAAAAGATCTTCTGAGAAGTCATATGCCAATTAAATAGAGAGAAGAATACATTTGGTTTTTCCCTTTGAGGAGCGGCCTATCTCTACCTGATGCAAATAATTTTTCTTTCAAAGTCTAAGCAGACCGTTCAAGTTAGTTTGGAAGCAATGCAGAACTTGCTGCAAACATCTGCAGGTTAAGCAGCTGTTAAGATTCCTCCTGCATGGTCTTCTTACTGAAGTTTTAAATTCAACCAGCCTAATAAAGCCCCAAGACTGTATCTTTCCTTGCTCTGTTTAATAAAGAGTGGCATCCAGACACAGACAACATGACTGCCCTTGAAATGGGTTTGCACATGTTTAGTAAACTGCTAGGGAACATGAATTAGGCTACCCCACTCTTGCTTATCTGTGTCTCTTCTCTGGGGACACGAGCAGAGATGCTGCTCTGCCTGCAGCTGGCAGGATTAAGCCTCGCTGCCCAGCTTGCTGCCAGCTGCTGGTGCCCTGCACTCCCACCACAGGGTATGTTTATCCCACCACAGGGTATGTTTATTCACCCTTTCAGGTTTGCTATCACGGGTACTGCTTCCTAACCAGATTATGTCAAAGCTATTTATTTTCCCCTAAACACCTATTATATGAAAAAATCTGCCTTTTGAAAATATATTTTCTTTCTGAAAAAGAAGAGTTTGATAATCATGTGATGGAGGACCTACAGAGAGAGATGGTAAGCAGGCCTAAGTGGACAGTATCCACCTACAACAAAAATGTGATGGTACTTGACAACTAAAGGCAAGTTAAGGGCAGCGGGGGCACTGATTTCTTAAGAAACATTGTTTTAATAGCTGCAGGTCACATTTTTACTTCCAAAGAAGAACTATATAGTGTTAAGAGGTAAGCGGGCATGCCTAGCTCCTTTTCCTCTTAGTGCTATGGCAATTATTACATTTAAATATATATAGGATGCTTAAAATTCTGGGTAAGCCTACAATGGACACTGTGCCATCATGTGTAGGCAGACCAGTTTTGATTGTAGAACACATGCTCCATGTGGTTTTTAGCTTCTTACCTTAGGCTGCTGAACATTTCAATATAAAAAGAAGGAATCTCATACACTTTCAAATCTTTCAATTAACAGATCAGAGAAATACTTAACATCTCATTTCCAAGCAGAACCTATGGACGCATACTGGAACGGCAAAAATTAACCTCCTGAGAGCAGAAAGTACACAAACCAGTCAGTAGGATAAAATCCAGACAGATGTGAATTGCAGCACAAGTTTCAGTGGCAGGGATCTTAAGAGATGGGCCAAATTTGGCTGAATTTGCTTGAAACTGTGAAATGTGTGTATTACTACTGTTTTACACCATTATCCACATTCTGGGTACAAACTGATGTACACAGACAAATCTACCCATGAGTATATTATGAAAAAAGAACCTCCAAGAAGAGGTTTTTAACTTCTGTCAGAATTTCACTGAAAATAATATCACTGCTCTACAATTCTCCGTATTCGGTTAAATTACACTAGAAACGGTAACTGCTCCTGGACTCTGGTTTTTAGACCAGTAACTCTGAAAGCATTACTTTCATTCTTATTGTATTCTGTAACATTTTCCAAAGCTAACTTTGTGTAATAATCAGCTGCTTGGATGCAGAAAAGAAACTCTTCATTTGCTTTGTCTAAGTCCAAATTTGTGCAGACAATTGTAAATGGGAGCATGTTACTCGATCACTTCTTTTTTCTTAATTGAACCCTAGTAATGTTACTGTAAAAACAACAGGGATTCTAAGTGGAGGATTCTACTGTAACAATTTAAAAATGTAATTATCATGAAGCAATTCTGCGATGGCACGGGTAATTAATTTTCATTTACATTTAATGGAAAATATCACTTGAATGGCATTTGAAATTGTAAGAACAGACAACCTTCACCCCCATGTGCACTAAGGAGTAAAAGACATGAGAAATCACTTAACTTCAATATGCCAGCCCAAATTTTTCATAACTGATACCACTATTGACAGGTCTAATATCAAAGCAGCAGGTCAGGCACTTGAAAGTAAGACACAATAGTGTGCACAACTGCAGTAATTAAAGCACACCTTAGCCTTGCCCATGATGAGAACTGTTAGCTGTTTTACCACCAGCAGTCTAACCTACATCTAGCAAATGTGGCAGTGCAGTTACAAGCTGTAGGTAAGTGTTCTGGATATTTTTAATCAATGTTTTGCGTAAGCCTGTTCTGAAGAGGAAGGCAGACAGCTTTTTTCAAAGGAGCTCCAAACTATCTGGACAGATTTTCTGCAGAACTCAGCTCCAGCTCAGTGTGTGTGCTGAGCTTTCTAGGAAATATGTTCTTATCTTGAACCCAGATATATCTGTGTATGGCCTCCCTCCATAAACACTTGGAGCACTCCTTGCACCCACATGGCTGTGCTGATAGTAAACCAAAGTAGGAAAGGAAGTAGTAAAAAAGCTTCACAGTGATGCAGCACTGTTTGTTTCTTCAGTTTTATACATGTCTGATGCCACAGAAGGCATAAAATGGGGATCCTAATATAAAAAAGCAGATCCTCCAGCATGCAGTAAGGCACAAGCAAAACCAAGTCCTTTCAGCACATAGGCTATGTACATTAACCAATGCTAATTCAAATTTCAAGGTGCTTCCTCACGATCAGAAAATAGGCATTGAAGGTGAAAACCCGCAACCATTTCTAATAATTCCTTTTGAAATTCTGAAAGCAGTTTACCAAGAGATCTTGAACACTCTTGTGAACGTGAACAGACACGAAACCTCAGAAATGGATCTGGCCGTGCAGTTAAACACAAGCCTTATTTTTGTTGCACTACAAATCTGGTTGAGTACTCTGCCAGCTCAGATACTCAAGACCTGTCCATGTCACTGAGAGCTTTACCACTGACTTCAGAAGGAGTATTGGCTTTTCACCTTTTCCTTTCAGCAATTGCTATCTCACAGGCTTCGCTTCTTTTTGCTACTTTGTACTCTTCCTAACTTTGTGCTTTTTTTTTCTTCTTTTCCAGTTTTTGTCCTTGCACTGATCAGATTATAAATCATGCCAGGCCACCCAAGCCATGTGACACTTTGAAGAGTAATTAAAGAGCAACAGGCAGCCCGCCCTTATATGTACTTTTCCCCCATTTATTTACATTTACATATTTAATCATGATTTAGATTTGGCCTGAAAAATTCAGTGAGAGATGGGATTAAAAGGAACAAAGAGCTAAGAAAATTCTATACAGAGTTCTGGAAAAAGCCAATCATAAACAGGTTGGGGTAAAGAAGCAGAGTCCAGATTTTCATTAGTCACACCAGTTATGCCACAGTTTATGACTGTTAGAAACCCTTAACTGCTGTATGAAGCCAATCATCAGTACAAGGTAGTGGTTGTATGCAGGCAACTAGAATATGTTGTATAAATCTACATCTTAATTTATGATGACAGAAGTACTTGCAGAAGCTGTACTACTTACTTAACCTCACAGTCACCTGATTAAACAAATGAATAGATTTCTAAGTCGTATTATAAAACTAGCTCAAATCTGTAAAATATAAGAAGTCCTTATTAATCCATAGTAGAAAGTATTCACTGTCCACACCCTATTTCCTCTGCCACCAACCTCATTTTTATGCTCCTACATAACTCCTCATTTATCATACAGCAATTATATTGGTAATTTGAGAAGTAGTCCCAAGCTGTAGTGACACAGATATGACAACTTTAAAAATGATGCATGCAAAATACCTCCAGAATTTAAAGTTTTGTCCAACAGCAATATGTGAAAAATCAGCTAGAGGATTGGATAGTGATTTCTTATTCCTATGTCACTAACTGACATAGGCCTCAAGCTTGGGTTAGGCTGTGATGCCTAAGGGAGGCATTCCTGTAAGCATGGCTTTAGTGGGAGCAGGACTAGTGTCAACACAGAACCCAGATGGCTCAAAACCAGAGAACCCAGTGAACCCAGTTCAGTTAAATACTTTCTGCTTAGCAATAGAAAATTTGGAAAAAGAGTCAAAAAAGCTAACAAAAATAAGGCAACAAAATTACTTTTTATATATATATACATACTTATATACATACGTATGTATGTATCTAGGAAAACAATCTATTTGCATTGTGTACTTTACACATACAATAACTTATTACCACATTAGAAATATAGTCTGGGTAACGTCAATGGGCCAAATTCCCCTCCTTTACCTTCCATAGTGTTGCACCTGCATACAGCAATGATGGATTTGACACTTGGTCCTTCTTGATGACAATACTACATCGAATGCAGTATCAGAGAATACCCATTCAGTGTCAGATACTACACCATTATGAACTAGAATATCTGCTTGCTTTTTATATTACAGTAAGTAGAGTTTATTGCTTCTAATGACCAGAAGGTACTTTATGAAGACAGCATAGATATTGATAACACTTTTCATATACTGTATTATGGATCCTGGAACACTGAGGTTGGCAGATCACAATCACTAAATTACTTTTCTTCTTTATTTGCTGTTTGCATTTTGAGTTTGCTTTGCTGAACGCACATGCAACTAGTGTATTTAACTCTGTGCCAGAAGTGATATGTCAAAAACATTTAGGAAAACTTACTGTTTTGTTTTGTTTTACTGAAGTCAGGCATGAGTGGCATGCAATAGATTGCAAGGAAAAGCAAAAGGACATCCATTTCCAAAGGATTTATAATCTCCATGCACATGTAAAATGTCTCTTACAAAAATCATTAACATTTGTTAAAAGTGTGCCTTTTTGCTTCTTTTTATACAAGTGTACATGCAATTACCTGTCTGAGCTAAAACTATTTACAAAATTTCATAATACAATACATCTTTTAAAGTGAATAATACATGAAAGGCCAATGTTTTCTGTTGTTTTGTAACACTGTACAAGATTAAAAATAAATAAGGCATTATAATACAGGTTTATCACAAATTAAAAAATGTTGGTTTTCACTGTAATACAAAACTCTAACTTGAAAGACCATTATGGCTAAATAGTCCTCCTGCCTGGGCAGAACACATACAGAATCTGGACTTGCTGATGTAAAGAAAACACTTGGTTTCTGCTACAAGCAGGAATTCAACACAGGAAAATGATTCACGCTACTTACTAATGTGTTCAGACTCCTCAAAGCACTGAAATGGCACAGGTCATGTACTGTTTCCCTTCAAACAGTGACTCCCAAGTACTTTCTTTTGCCTTACACATAAATTATAGGCAAAAGTGTTAAACAGATTTAGGCGCATGGCCTACTCTTGGTTACAGTGTTGTAAAATATTCAGTTCAGTACCGACGCGAGACATCGCTGTAACCCAAAGCAGAACTTGGCCTACAGAAGCTCAACTCCTGACCTCCATAAGCGTGCTAAACTCCTAGTGATTTCTGCAGGCCTTGTGGGTACATAAGGGATGCAGATTCAGCCCTAATGAGCTGAAGCTTTTGGCTCTCAGTCTCACCTAAAGAAAGCAAGGGAGATTTTGCTTGTGTTTTAGTGAAGACAAGGGAGTGTGACTTGCCACTACAGGAATCAGCTACAAAACCCAATATATTTTACAGGCTGGGTAAAATAGCTTTCTAGTCAGTGCAGTGAAAAAGTTTGGAAATTCCTAGCCAGTAATTCAACTGAATGCTAGCGTGTAATTTCAGCAGAGAATAATAATTAAAAAATCATTTAAAGATAAAGGTAGCATAGGAACACTTTGAAATTAGCTTCCAAGACAGTGAAATCTGAAGATCTCTGATACCTATCTCCTTATATAAAGAACAAAAGTCTTCGATTATTACTATTATCTGAAAGAGAAAACATGCAAACTGATGTGAAATATTGTGCTTGCTGTTGACAGACATCGGCATGCCAAACTGGCATCACTTTGTTGTAGGGCAAATTGTTTCAAGCTAACAGTT
>VZTV01091725.1:0-22773 GCA_013400875.1 Anhinga rufa | reverse complement strand
ATTTAATTGTAAGCTTTTGGGGTGGGTCAATGGCTGTATTTGGTTTACGTGTTCACGTACTACCAGATCTACTGCTAGGATCTGAAGATGCTTTTAATAACAGTACATGTAAAAATAATGTGTTATTATTATTGGTGAAATTATACCAAATTCACCGATTCAAAAATTGTGTAACTTGGTCTCTTTGTGAGTGGAACTGAGTGATTAATGCTATTGCAAATAATGTTTTCCATTTTGGTTAAATATTTAACTTACCTGTGTGATGATTTAGTTCTTACAAACTCATTAGAAAACATAAATATGCAGTGTGCTTTATATGAATAGCACTTATTCAGTTTAATTATGTAAATATTTGTTCTTTTAAATCTGTATTCTCAACATGTGTTTATTTAAATGGTTTCGAATGCCTCAAAACCAGAATTAATTATTCTAGAAGAATACCTGTGAACTGGATAGCTGTTAGGGAGATAAAGGAATGCAGTGACTTTCCACAGATCAGCCAGGGTGCATACACCTAGTACAATTATGAAGAAGTTCTCAATTTTTTGTAGTCACTTTAACCACAACACTGACTTTTCTAGCTTTGTAATGAAGCACCTAGCTGACAGGGTACATCAAAATTAATTAAAAACCCTGCTGAAAACCACTGGAATCCCACAGCAGCCTGGTATGGCTACATAGAGGACAGAAACTCCTGCAGCATTTCTTTAACCATTTGCATCTGTTGACACAGTATTTGTCCATATACTTTTAACACAAACAGTGACTGCTCCGAAGCAAATGCTGATTGCAGGAGAATCACTCAGAATCTTCTTTCCACTGAAATCAGTAATAAAACAGTCCCACCAAAAGGAAATGTGACATCTAGTGCATGCAAGTTTCCTACTGTACATTCTGGACAACTTCTGCAGTCTTGGGTGGGTTTATCTGGGTTTTTGGGTGGTTTTCTTTAGTTAAAAGGAAGTTTTACATGTTTTTAGACAACCTAAAGTTTTGCTTTTCCTGTGGAAAGCAGTGAGGCCGCTTAGCTTGTGCATCCCCATCAGGACAGTATGGCCCCTGTCCATGGAGCACATGTCACTCAGCAGGATGACCTCCGACTGCCCCCACCTTGGGTATGGAGCTGCGCTCCACATTTCACATCCAGATCAGCATTTCAAGATGAAACCATGAACAATAGGATGTGGGCTGCATTAAAGGAAAAAGCAGTCAAAATATGTTCCCTTTTACGCAGACTAAGAGCAGGCCTCACTCTCCTGGCACGGTTACCAATGTGCTCCTCATTTGGGCAAAGTTTGACTGTGCTTGTTTCTCAGAATTATAGCTTACTATAATTGTACAGCTTTGAAGAGTGAGCCTGGGTAGAATCAAGATATAATAAAACTGTGGCATAAATTTAAAAATCAATTAAGACATAATGACTATCTTGGCAAACACACAAATGTCACAAAGCTAGCAACAGCATGTTTGTCACCAGTACAGGACTATTCTTTGAGCTGTTTAGAAAGGTAAAGCTAAATCCTGGAACTGAGCCACAGGACCTGTGCTGTTTGTAAAAGCCTGAAATAATACCATCCTCCTGCTCTTCAATAAAATCAGCACTTTACATAAAGGAACGTTTCTATATTGCATAAGCATATTGCTGTGCTTGCAGGGTGCTCCTCTGTCTTGCATGAAGTCAAATGACCTGTGAAGAGGCAGCAACTTCTAAACTCTACCACCCTTTTTTTTTTTTTAATGGAAAGAATATATGTTGTTCTTCTGCCAAATGTTTAAGCTCTGTGGTTTTTCTACTTCATAACCTAGTATTATGGTTTGAATGGGATTTTTTTTTTTTAAGTTTTTGGAGCATGCAAGAATTTTAAAAAATACATACGGTTTAGCAATTAGCTGAATCCAGCCTTCGCAAATCTGCCATTGACAGCACAATGAACACTGTTCTCATTGCTTTAACTCATGCACTGGGAGTACAGTTTCTCTAACTCTTGCTATAGCCCTGGAGAGTCTCCAGCTGACCCACACTCCACAGTTAAATGCAGCTTTGCTAATCCCAGACCCAACAATGCTGGTTATGACAGAAAGAGATATCTCTTTGCTATGTCATTGCAGGCAGATGTGTAAATAAATACATATTTTTATGTTTATCACTATAAATCTCTATTAAGTCTACACAGGACTGTTTGTATATGTGCATATATAGATTNTGTAAGCTTTTGGGGTGGGTCAATGGCTGTATTTGGTTTACGTGTTCACGTACTACCAGATCTACTGCTAGGATCTGAAGATGCTTTTAATAACAGTACATGTAAAAATAATGTGTTATTATTATTGGTGAAATTATACCAAATTCACCGATTCAAAAATTGTGTAACTTGGTCTCTTTGTGAGTGGAACTGAGTGATACACACATACACACACACATAAATAATTGGTTGCAAGTTTATCTCTTTTTTTTTTTTCATTTACCCTTTAAAAATGCCAAGAAAATATTCCTCATTTCCAGAAAATCAGGTTTTGACTTTTCCTAACAGAATTGCTAGCCCTTAAATGTTCCATCCCAAGAGTTTGTTACACAGTCTCCAAGTTCTCTTTGGTTGGGTTGTAGTGATCCTTGGTTAATGCCATGGCCTATGACCTCTGATCTCTTGGTAAAAATTCAGGTAACCATTGCAAATGGCACAACCAAATCTCCTTTGCTCTATGTCTCCTTCACAGCTGGCACAGAAGGAAGATAATGCAGTGTTTGATTTGTGTGAGTGGCGGACGCTTGACCTGCTCCAAGCCCAGCTTTTACAGTAAAGCTAGCAACTGAGGATACCGACAGACAGCTGGTGCCCAGTTTTGTTTGAATGTTTGCTCTCCCATAAGGGTACATTTTCCGCTCTAAGTTTAAAGACCGTGTTTGTGAATTATTTCCATCGGCCTTTCCTTCCAGGAAATAGGTCAACATTTCACCTTTTCCCTTTACACTGACTTTACCCCTGCACACGAATTCATAACTGCACCTTTTTAATATCCGCTGAACTTCTTCTGTCACCTGAAGACAGAAAAAAAGAACTATTAGTTTCTCCTGTTCATATAAGGTTAATCCCAGAACTGCCCACCCCTCCCCATTTTACTTCTCTGTCATGAAATATGCATAAGCAGAATGAATTAGCACCTACTGCTGCTCTCGGTCTCACTTAGAATTTTCCAAACTGGAATCTGAGAAGCAGAACTTCTGGTCTTGAGCTGAATAATTACACAGCCAGATTAAGCTCCATCCAACAGAAATGTGTAACCAAATTGTCCACTACTGTAAGATGGATCAGTTCCAGGGATGTTAATTTACTCCAGAAGAACTTTTGATCTCTGGAGACTAGACAGGTATTTTGGATAATGGAATGCAAGAGTTAATTGAGATTTTGAGAGATGCATAGCTTCTAGCCAAGTGCTAGTAGAACAACAATGTTCTCTATCTGTGTAGCCTCTCCAATCCAAAGTATCGAAAAAATTTTTAAAGCTACATAAAATGCAGGAGGGTGCAAACAGACATACATCCTTTCGTTGTAGTCCTTATTCAGGCAAAATTCCTACAACACAAGGACCAGCCTATGCAGTGTTGGCATTCCCAGGCTTGCCTCCAACTCTTTACAATGCAGCAGAGAACTGTTTCTTCTGATGGGAAGTGATTTGAGGATTTCATTGCCTCCAAGTAGTGAAGCATATATAATGGAAAACAACTCTACCTCTGATGCTTGAATCATTGGGAGAATGTTGCCCTTTTTGTAAAAACCACAAGATCAAGTGAGGTTGCATTTTCTAAGTGGTCTTGAAAATGTAACCACATATAAAACAGGAGGTATGTAAAGTTTGAAAAATCGTCTCAGATTGCACTCACCTGAATTTTCCCCTGCACGCCAGTACTATCCATCCGGCTGGCTACATTTACAGTGTTCCCCCAGATATCATACTGTGGTCTTCTAGCTCCAATGACTCCAGCCACTACTGGCCCGACATTAATACCTAAAATCAAAACAATGTCTTTGTTTTCAAACAACACAGCATATTATCTAAGGGAAACATGAATCCTGCAAAATAGATTTAACACAAGTGCCTTAGAATTTTTCTGGTCATAAGACATAATGTATGTTAAATAAATGCCAATTGGACTACTGTATTTGTAAGAGCTTTAGAAACAAAATAAAGATATACACAGAGATATCTTATTGGAAATGCAATATGACAGACAACATAAGAATTTGGCTTATCTGTGGATTTTCTTTTTATTTATTTTTTTTTTAAGAAAAGAAGAAAAGCAGTGGTAGTGCAGAGTTCAGCTGTAGAACAATTCAGGACAAACTGTTAAAAATCTTTAATTGTTTGCTATGACTTCCACTGTGGTTGCTCATATAAAGCCTTTTAATGGAGGTTTTCCAAGCAGAACAGAAATAGTGGCCTGGAAGACAAGGGGAATGGGGTAAGGGTAGCGTGTCACATTGGTTGTCGGTACTAGACAACTCAGATCAGGGAGACACTGAAAGGAGACAAGAGTATGTGAAAATGGCTCAAGCATCTTTTTTGGAAAACTATGGGGCTCAATTCTCCATTTCTGACTGATTTTGACACCTTGTTTGGAAGATAAAAGAGGATATGCCTTTTCCTGAGTGGCGCGATGCAGGGCTGCATATGCTAAACCCTACATGAGGTTCTGTGCAAAGGCTTTCCCAGGCAAGTTATGTATAAGAATGGAGGTTAGATATTTGTCTTCTGCCCCTTTGTAAACCTGGAAAGACCAGTTATAACAGAGTTCAAAGAGAATGCGGGGTTTATAATCATTAGGATGTACAGGAAGGCAAAGATGTATAACTCCCCTATTGCTACCCTTGATTGCTACCCTTTTTCAATCTTTCACTGCTACCAGCCCCACTTTTCCCCTTGTCCAGCCCATTCTCACAACTCAGCCATGAAAATATATAAAGAAAGAAGCCAGAGAAAACTATCTATGTTAGAATATGCAATGAAATGAGAACAGCAGTGAAAGTCCCATTGGAGAGAAGTGGGATGCAGGGAAGGAAGGGAAGAGGGAACTTGCTTTCTAAGAAGGCTGTGGGAAAGGACTCTGAGAGGTAAGGTGTAATAACATGTAAGGAAGGTTTGTGTTGTGAAGACCAGAGGATTTGATTTGTTGGAGAAACTAGGACTGGTTGAGCTGATTTGGCATCTGTGGACAACACTTTCAATGCCAACAAAGCTTTTGCAGTTGCCACTTAATAGTTAAGTACAGTCAGATGCAGTTTTCAGCATTTTAGCAATGCAAAGCAGTGTAAGCGACAAGACTGGGTGCACTAATAATATTGTATAAAATTATCAGTGCAGTTTCCTTTTAGGGGTGTGTAGACTAAGTAAACACACTGGGATTGGACACAAGTATAATTCCTTAATACTGATGCTCAGCCTGCTGACCTTCTACATGGATGTGACTCTCCTGCTAAAGGAGGCTTTTCAGTTTTAATCATGAGTACTGGACAGGTAATCCTCTGCAGACAGAACAGGGAAAGTTGACAAACAACAATGTTCTGCTTGTGTGATAATTGTAGTAATGTGACTTACCAACTCGTAGGACAAAGTCGTTGTAAGACTGATAGTTGATTTCATCAAGAACGTCAAACATCTCTATTGCAAAATCTGCCAGTGTACTCAGGTGGGAATAAATTGATTTTTTAGCCTAGAAACAAAATAGTATTGCACATTAGATCTGTATGGTACTGAGAGGCAGGTGAAATACTGAAGTGAAAAACAATGAAAAGCTCAGACTGGATGGCTTAGGAAAAGAGTCTAACCCATTTTGCTGTTTGTGAAAAGAAACTTTTGATGGTGGTTACAGCACAAGCATTCTTTTCTCAAGTACTGATTTTTTTTTCTTCTCTTTCTTTTTTTGATTTCTGGGAAGAATGGAAAGCAAAGTTCCCGTGGTAAAGTGGTTCTGTTGCTAGAGAGCTGCAGATGTTTGTTGTGAGCATGGCAGGGAATATAACCTGCTTTCTTACAAAACTGCTTTGCTTGATGATTATTAATAACTCCAGTTTCTGCCTTTTTCTCCCTTTGGGGTTTTTGCTAGCTCCCAGCTCCGTGGGGTGCATGTTGTTCCCATTGACAAAATTCTTGTTAGGTTTAATCCTGTGAGATGCAGAACACCCCTATTTTCTTTCCTTTCCAGGCAAGCTGAAGTGAGTTGTTGTAAAGTGTATCTAAATGAACTAAAGCAAAAGACCCAGAAAGGATCAAATGAAATGCTGAAGTATCAACTTGTAAAAAAACCCCAAAACATAAGAAAATAATTTTTACAACTTCAGTCTAATTAAACTATGGAACTAATTTTCAGAAGAGATTGTGATTTCCAAAAGTTAGCTAGATTCAAACAAAATCACTCAAACCTAAGGAAAAAATATTTGCTAAAAAGTAGTAAAAAGATATTTTTTGTAGCTCTAGAATTTCTTATGCAGCATATCATTAGAATGTGGAAAAGAGAGGTTTGCATGTTTGTTCTGTAACTCATGCCCTTACCCCAGGATCTACTGTTGGCTAGTTAAAGACAGGTTACTAGAATAGACCTTTGACCTGACTCAGTATGGTTGCTCTTATGTTGTGCCCTTATTTGAATAATAAATATAAATTCTTGAACAGATTTGCAAAGTGAAAGTGGACTAAAGGTAGGATATGGTGAAAGAAATGCAGGGTCAGTGTCAGTCTAGCTTCAGCAGGGTGTTGCACAACAGGGCTGTGGCAGCTGGCATGAGATGAGAGCTCCTGGGTTTTTGTCATAATAGTAAGATTGCATAAATGGAGTACTTGGATTCACCAAGGGGAGATCATGCTTGACCAACCTGATAGCCTTCTATGATGGGGTGCCTGGCTGGGTCGATGAAGGGAGAGCAGTGGATGTTGTTTACCTTGACTTCAGCAAGGCATTCGATACTGTCTCCCATAACATCCTCACAGCCAAGCTAAGGAAGTGTGGGTTGGATGAGTGGACAGTGAGGTGGATTGAGAACTGGCTCAACAACAGAACCCAGAGAGTTGTCATCAACGGGGCAGAGTCTGGCTGGAGGCCAGTGACTAGTGGTGTCTCCCAGGGGTCTGTACTAGGGTCCAGTCCTGTTCAATATATTCATCAATGACCTGGACGAAGGGATGGAGTGTGGCCTCAGCAAGTTCGCTGATGGCACCAAGCTGGGAGGAGCGGCTGATATGCCAGAAGGGTGTGCTGCCATCCAGCGAGCCCTGGGCAGGCTGGAGAGCTGGGCCGAGGGGAACCTCATGGGATTCACCAGGAGCAAGGGCAAGGTGCTGCCCCTGGGGAGGAACAGCCCCAGGCACCAGCACAGGCTGGGGCTGCCCTGCTGGGAAGCGGCTCTGCTGAGAAGGCCCTGGCAGTGCTGGTGGGCAGCCAGTGCCCCTGAGCCAGCGCTGGGCCCTCGGGGCCAAGAAGGGCAGCGGTGTCCTGGGCTGCATGGACAGGAGTGTGGGCAGCAGGGCGAGGGAGGCCATCCTGCCCCTCTGCTCTGCCCTGGGGAGGCCGCAGCTGGGGTGCTGTGTCCAGTGCTGGGCCCCCAGTGCCAGAAGGACAGGGAGCTGCTGGAGCAAGGCCAGCGCAGAGCCACAAGGATGCTCAGGGGATGGAGCATCTCCCTGGTGAGGAAAGGCTGAGAGACCTGGGCTTGTTCAGCCTGGAGAAGAGAAGGCTGAGGGGGATTTCCTCAGTGCTTATCAGTATCTGAAGGGCGGGTGTCAGGAGGGTGGGACTGGGCTCTTCTCAGTGGTGCCCGATGACAGGACAAGGGGCAACGGGCACAAGCTGGAACACGGGAAGTTCCACTTAAATATGAGGCAAAACCCCTTTGCTGTGCGGGTGCCAGAGCAGCGGCCCAGGCTGCCCAGAGAGGCTGTGGAGTCTCCTTCCCTGGAGCCATTCCCACCCCGCCTGGACGCGGTCCTGTGCCCCTGCTCTGGGGGTGCTGCTCACGCAGGGGGCTGGACGGGGGGATCTCTTGAGGCCATTCTGGGATTCTGTGACTTGACAGCTCTGAGAAACTTGAGAAACAGGTTTCTATTTGCTTTATTCGGCTCAGTTTGAAAGGGTTCCTTCATGTGGCTGGGAAATTTACAGAAATCAGAGCAAAGTGCTAACAAAAAATTATGAAAGTCATCCTTGGGCCAGTCCCAGTTTTTAGGAAGGATATTTTTATTTACCTGCCTGGGTCTCTAGCATTCTGCTTATTGCAGTGTCAACTAGCTCTACTCTTTTCCAGCCTCACCAAGACAAAGGAAGAACAAGAATTAAGTTTAAAGAGCTGATGGCTATGCTTCCAACAGAGAAGGAGAAGAAAATTGAATGTCTGGAGGAGGGAGGGAGGAGTGTACAGTTTTATTTAATCCTCTAATCTTCTTTATATTCCTTATCCTTCCATTTCTTTGCTGCCAGATGAATGCTTTGATTTCCTGCAATGCCCCTAAGGGTTGCAGGAGAGAGCACTGGTGTCAAATACTGGATGCGCTGAAGGTGACAGATGCCTCTCAAAAAGATTACTGACAAACTCTTTCAAACTTGCACTGAAGAACACCACAAAGTTATGACCCTGGTTCAGTCAGAACCCTGGTGAAATCACAGACTTAATTTCAAAGGACTCCACACACACAATGAACTTATATTGTGCAAAAGATCTACAAAGAGCTTGGTTTGTGTGCTGCCCTGATGGTTTAACTGGCAAGCAACTATTTATTTAAACATCAGAGGAATAGTTACTGGAAAGACCGCCCAGAGCATCACAGCAAAACCACTCTGACAGAGGCAATGTGCATATACTATAGTCACCTGCTGAAGTCAAGCTGCAGAAACAACAGTCCTGTAAAATACAGGATTTAAATATTTAACTTCACCAGGGTAGTGGATTCTTATGTGTGTAAATAACCTCAGTTAAGAGCACAGGTAACACTATCCACTGCTTTCTGCTCATGTCCAAATCCTAGTATGAAATTGGTGGCTTGCAATCAGAGGCTGTGCCAGATTTTCTGATGAAGCTGGGACACCCCTGGCAGAGAGAAGACCAGAAGCACTTGAGTCTGTTATGGCCCCATGGACACATATGATTCTGTAGGGCAGCCCAGGGACTGTGTGATAGCTGGCAGTGATCGTCTGTACATGATGGGCTACCCGGGATCATCAGACTTCCAATACATAGCTGCATGCTGAAGACCTAGTGGGAAACTGCCAAGATGTGAATAATTTCTACTCATTTGGATCACACGAGTAGTGGGAAGAGATCATGGAAGAGCTGAAACCCCAAGTTAAAGTAAAAAAATATTGGTTGTTTCATAAAGGATCTTTAAGTTTTCTGGCATACAGAATGTTAAATTCTACCTGTACAGAAAAGATCAAAATTTGCCCCAAGATTTCAGAGAAATCTGTACAAATCCTTCTGCAGTGATTTAAAATGCATTACTATCATAAGCTTGGAGTGGTATCTTCAGTACTGGGCTAACTTAGCTGACCCTTCAGTTAGCAACCATAAAATACAAGAGATAAACTTGTTTAGGTTTTGGAACATATGCTGCCAAAGTTACCCAACAACACACTTGTTTTCAGGATTATAGTTCAAAGAGCATTTATAGCAGACACACAAGTATGCTGTTGCCTGTGCCTGAGATCACACTGAACAAAATTCAAAGGATCAATTTTTTTGCCTGTCTCAGGACCCAGGAGTCAAACATTTCAGCATAAACAGTTTTAAAAATACCTTTTTGTAATGTGTAGATTTCTAGGAATAATACAAAGGAAAGCATCAGTTGTAAATACTCTGCAGACCAGAAAATTAGTTGCATGATTCTAACAGTTGATTTCCACGTGGCCTTGTTTTTTATTTACTTAACCAGGATAATTGTTGCTAGAAAGTTCACAGGCCATCTTCTAGCCCTTGTTGCTTTGCCCTCTAATTCGGTGTCATTTTGCAATGCCAAACCATAGGCATGACTGTACCTCTATAACATGTGTACATGCATATCAGAACAGGGGAGAGGTATATGAAAATTCTGGGCAGACTAGGTGCATGGTTGCTTTCATTTTCATTATATTCCTCATATAATTAATTTTATTTTTCTTACACAATAATTTTATTAATATAATTTTTAATGTACATACTACTCTGTATACAATATATTCAATATACTGTCCACAGGGTTCTTCTGGTTTTCCAGATGCTGCATGTAAATCTAGGAAATCTCCATCCCAAGACACAAACACACTCAGGAGTAGTAAAGAGGATATTGAAGAACTGTGCCCCAGAACTAGTGGGTCTGAAATGACTTTGACTTTTTCATTGCTGAGTAATTACAGGGGTAAAATGAATGCTAGCAGTAGAGACAGAGAAGAGCTGATTTGGAGGGACCAGAAGAAGGTGGAGCAATGTATCTAGCACTAAGTTCCTGTCCATGATGGGGGTTGGGAGAGGCTTTTTGTTTTGATTGCAGCTTGCACCCAGATTTCAATATAAAAAAGAAAAAAACAATCACATTTTAATATTCATGTGTTAGTTTTACAGCAATTCATTACACCTAGAGTCTCCCCTTCCCTGCATCTTATGAGGTCATCTAAGGTACTGGGTTTAAAACACTACCACTCTGACTTAGGAGTTTTCTACGCCAATTCATAGAGAATCCAGAGCTGCAGACAATGAAATCCCAAATGAAGCCACATGAGCAGCTGCTAGGATAGCAGTTTTTCTTTTCAGGTTACAGCTGTTCTTTGAATTTCAGCTTAAAATTGTTGTAAAGAAGTAATACAAGTTATCTATAATCACATAGCGATAGTTGTGTTTCTGAGGTTCCTCTAGAAATTGAAAGAAAATTGTTCCTCCACAAATGACCATCATGTAAAATCTTCTCACCTTAGTTCCTGAAGTAGGTACGAGTCCCACAGCTGCCATATATGTACTTCCAATTGTCTTGATCTTTTCTATGTCCTTATAATATTCTTTGTCCATAAGCTTTGTTTAAAACATAAAACTGTTAAATATTACATAATATTTTAGACAAGCAACCATAGTTATCAGATAATATGTGCAAGTTGATTAAACCATATTATTTTTGGTAAGTTGATGCTTGCCCACTTTGAGGTAATTGAAAAAACTGCTGTTAATTCACATTTTAATACTCTTCCTATATTAGAGGAATTTGAGGTCAGCCTCACATGCCTAAAAGTACAAACTGGGCACTTCGGAGAAGCTTAGTGGACACCAACTACAATGAAATAGGAAGTTTACAGTACTGTTTTATTAGGTAGTTCAAGATACACTGAGTTGCTACAGATAACCTCTGTTGATAGTAATATGGCAGAACTGATATCGTCAAAAACCAAAGTGTTTAGACCTTACCTCATCAAAATCAGCAATAATTTCATTTAATAGACGTAAACATTCCACTCCCATATTATTGCCGTCCAATTCGATGTAGAAATCATTGAAATTTGGGATGGAAGCAAACATCACTCCCACTTGTGAATATGACTGGTAATAAAGGTCCTGCAGTTCATGAGCAGACATAATTTTTATTTTAACAGATTAATCTAAAACAGGCGTCATTATTATGATATCTATTCTACTGCTAAGCAATAGCTAGGACAAAAGCCGTCATTTTTGGTAAAGAGAAAGCCAGCCTTATTTTTTTAAATGTCGAAAGATCTCTCCACTCAAAAACACAAAAGAAAATTAACACCTGAGATATTAAACCAGTTTAAAACAACTTAGTCTTTTTCTCTGTTCAGACATGGAAGCAGTGAGTAACAGTTTTGTAGAAAGTCTTAACAGTTATAGAACTTTTATTGTATGAGAAATATAATTGCATTTTCTCAATTCTGTTTTAAAACTAAAATAGAAGACGGAACAATTTCACCCTGCAGCACAAAACCAGCCTCACTCCTTCATGTCTTTCCCTGAGTTGCGGACTCCTGTATTCAACATTAACAATATAATGCTGTTCTGTACAGTACGGTTTCTGCTTAAGAATTTGGAGGGGTCATGGAAAGTAAAACCACTCTTCTGTGGTTCAAATACATTGATCCAAGCTCTCAAGAGCAGTATCATGTATTGCAGCTGCACCAGAAAAGACACTGGTAAGGGCTTCCTGAACCACTTTATTTAATCACTACTGCCTTTGATATTAAAAGCTACTGTCTTCCATGAATTTAAATACATGTCACCATGTATTTAAATTTTATTTTGGCTTACCATATTTCTTGGATTAGACATCAGAAAGTGCTGTGCAACATGTGCTGGCAACAGGTTGAAGAGAATTCTTTTATTATCCAGCTTGACTCTCTCCATATCATCTCTCTCTTCTTCTGCCTGTGGGGATAGAGGAAAAGAAAAACCTTACCAAAAAGCAAAAAATTAGCCGAAGCCATCAAATAGCTTCTATTAATTAATCCTTTGAAATTAAACTGAGCAAAATAATGCCTGCAAAGTAGAGCGGGAACAGTTCTCCTATACCATGCTTTTACATCGTGGCAAAATCGTTTTAAGTCCTTTGTAATTCAGGCTAGAGTCTTTGAGAGATGAGTTCTTTAAGGGCTTGATCAGCTTGATCAAGCTTGATCAAGCTTGATCAGAACCGTAGTTCTCTGTTCTTTTAAATAGGCCCTTGATATTTTTACAGAGTAAAAAGCTAGAATAATCCCACTTAAGTCACATTGGCCTTGGAGGCCAATTACTTCCCAGGTAAGTGCAGACAGTGAAAGCAGTATTTGATCCACTTTTCAAAAAAGAGAGGCCTGGAGAATCACCAGTGTTTAAAGCAAACCTATGTCATTTTGCAGTAAAATGGCAACAGACCTGGTAAGACTGTAACTTCAACAGAGAAAACGGTTTTAAAATTGAATACCCTTAAGAATGATATGCAACTTAAAAATATTTTAGCATTTCAAGAGTTAGTTTTAATTACTCTGGTATTTGTCATGAAAACATACAATTCCTGTGCACAGAAATTTCTCTGCACAACAGCAACAGAAATTCTGTCATTCATGTGAATGACAGTGTTCAGAAAGAGTGCCTAGTAGTTAACACAGCTGAGGTCCTTAACCCAAGATACTGGGACCTTATTTTCAGTGTCTTGACTCACAGGAGTTAGTGGGAGTCACGCATTATGAAACAATTCTATAAATCAGACCACTTATTAGAAAAATACTGAATTTCTAGAGATCTCATTTGGGACTCCTAGGTTTGCAAATTCCAGCCTAGCCCTTAGGAGAATCTTCTGCAAAATTACTTCTCTGGAATTTGCTCCTTGT
The DNA here is from genome assembly GCA_013400875.1 of Anhinga rufa. Lineage (NCBI taxonomy): Eukaryota > Metazoa > Chordata > Aves > Suliformes > Anhingidae > Anhinga > Anhinga rufa. The sequence goes on along the minus strand of VZTV01091725.1, from coordinate 9,455 downwards.
TGTTAGGGAGACTTTTGGCCCCACGTTCTAATTTCAGTTAGAAACACTTGATCAGTACTATACACTTAATCTCATAGAAATCACAGTTTATTCTTTGCTTTTCAATCACACTTACAGAACTGAAACACAAATCTTCTGCCATGATCCCAATATGATTTTGTTTATCTAGTTAGAGTCAGCAGAAGACTGGAAGGCCAAATTCTCAGGCATTGTTGAGAAACTACAATCATGTAAACCACTGAAGAATCTGCTCTAATCTTTGTTGGTGTCCCTTTTGTATCTAGAATTTGCTATCCTGATCTGTTACAAAATCCACATACTTTTCTCACTATCCATTCCTATCTTAGTAGGAGAAAACCAGTTACCTCTTGCCTTTGTATAGTCTTACAATATTATTTTCATGTGATTTTTTTTTCAGGAAGCTAAATTTTGCTTTCCATGACAAAACTTAGGAAACAACCTTTTTATTCAAATCACACAGACCACTTTGCCTTGCAATTTACTTCTGTATTCTTAAATTTCTTTATAAGTAGAAAGAATGCTGAAAAAGAACTGGTTTTATAAACATAACTTCTTCAGGAATCATTCCCTTTTGAAATAAATTCTCAGCTCCTCCTCTAATTTGTGTAATAAGAATCAGAATATATTCCAGAGGTGAAATATCAGTAAACATTAAGTCATAGTTAAGCTCCACAAGGAATATACCTGAAATCTTTATTCTAAGCAAGTATCTATTTCCTGTTTGTGAGCTGTTTTTCTGACACTTTTTTGCCATTTAAATTTCATATGCTGTTTTCTTAAAACATCCTTTCCCTATTTTGGTGGTATAACTCTGTCTCTGACTTATTGTTGTATATAAACACATGTAATGGCTTCTTGCATTTAGTCTGACTGTTGGAATTTAAATGTTCTAATAGAAAAAATAAAAAGCTTCTTCCAGATGAAAATCCACACCAAGCTTAGAACTCCATTTTAAAGTCATACTGGAATATGGGAAATTTTACTTTGATGACAGCAAAGAGATTTGCAAACTGAATTCATGCTCTGAATAAAAAAATCCAGTTTGGTTTGCTTATCCATTCCTCTATTTTTTGAATAAGAACTTTTTTGTTACTTTCTTCCTAGGAATGTTTAAGGTTCTCTGTTAAGCTCCTGATACAATATGAGGCAAAATAGCAGCCCAAAGAACAATACACCTTTGGGCCAGTGCCTAGAGATTTCCGGACAAGTCAAAGTAATCCAGCAAGTGTAGGTAAGTGAAGTAACCCATTTGACGCATTGCATGGACAGTGATGTTGCTCAACCACTGGCAGCTGCTATTCGTTTCTGATCTGGAAACGTGTGATCAGATTCCTCTGCCGTGCGCAGTTGTGTACCAAAGCGTTTATTTTGGAAGACATGACTGAGAAGGTTCTTCAGCAATATGTAGTGTGTCCTACCGTTGTGTATGATTCACAACAAAGGTTTCAGAGCAAGCCACAGCACTGAAGCAGGCCCTTGTGACCTTGGTCATGTTGGACTTCTGTCCAGCCTTTCATGCGCAGAAATAAAAGACAATTCTAATATAGCAACATAACATAAATGAGAAAGGATACTCTAGCCTGTTGGTTTTCTGGTTGTTTCCTTCTGATGGAACTTTAAGGCATGTGATAACTTTTTTCCTCCTTTCTGTCTTGCTTCAATACAGTCATGAAACTACCACGAGAGAAGTGCCAGTGACACTACTGTATGTGTGCAGGTATGGGTGTGACAATGTTCACAATGATGGGACCACAGCTATGACTAAGAGGCTGAGAACTGAGCTCTTGAGCGAAGAGCTAGTGGCTCAAACCAAACCACCAAAGTCATGACTGAAGGTGAGGCAAAAACCTCTAAGAGCAGGGAAGGGTGTCAAGGATGTCACCATTGCTAAGAAACACAGCAGAATGCTACATTTCCAACACACCTAGCAAGCATCTTTTCCCCTCTTCAGATGTAAAACTGTTAACTACAGTTTTAACTCTGAGAAGGCAGTTCCCAGAAATGAGATGAAAGCCACTAAGGTCATGGAAGGCCCTTGAATAATACCATGGTGGGTGGTGATAGCAAACCCTAAATAGAAACAAGTTATGCAAAGAGCAGAATGAGAGGAGTGTAGATCAAAAGCTTTTAGGTTTTTGTGCCCTGGCCTACTTCAGGTCAGGCGCTTCCCAGCCAACAGGGAGAGAGGAGCATTCTCTCCTTGTGGTTCAGGGAGACATTTGCACTGACAATGCCTATGTGGGGCAATGCAGTGCCATGCAGAATAAGATGTGTTAGCTCTGCCTGACCTAGCCCCAGACCTAGAAGCAGAACATTCATGGAACTAGCATAGCACTCCTTCTGAGCTACTTAGTCATGTTGAAAAGCAAGGTGTATTAGCTTAGACCACACGCTGGGTTAATACTGCTGTACTGATGCTCACACCCTAGCTGGAGTCTCTGCATGGACTGCACTTAAACTATCCAAACATACCAAATGTCTAACATCCTGCCTTTATTAAAGCGTTCTGCTAGGAATATGAACTGAAGTGTACCTTCTCTGCTACTGCTGCACAGAGTTTGGGTATCCATCCTCTTGCCCTGCACTGCCTAAGACAGCTCTCATATATCACATATGCAACCCCTCAGGAGCTGCTTGGGGAAAGAGGAAAGATCTTGTGTCTCTTGCAAGGGAAGATAAGGAGTGAAGGTGAAGTTGGTCATCTTCAGCAGTGAGGACTCGAGAACTATCCTATCACACAGCTCTATGGGGAGGGAAGTAAACCAATTACGGTTATTTTCTGGACCTTTTTCCAGCTTCCTGCTTTCTGCCCCTCAGGGGAGTGCAATGAAAACTGTCTTTCCTCCTTGTGACTCATGAACTCCCAATCCTACTCTTTGAGCAGCTGAGATAAAAGGATGTGTAGGCATCACCCCCTCCTGGGCAAAACAGACAGTGAGAAGGGAGAAGGAGTACTTGGGGCTGGAGAAAGATTAAAATAACACAGATCACAGGTATTTACATTCCTGGTGGAAATATTATCCAGACAGCTAAATAGCATCCAAACCATCTATTTGCCCCTATTCCTATTGGTTAATTAAGGAAAACTGCCAACATGATACTTATGCAATAGCTGCTGGCTCAAAAAAACAAGGCAGATTATTGTGAAAATAAACAAGAAAGAAAATACATAGGCATGAGCAACATCAGTTTTCACATTCTGCTTTTTGCTTATACCTATTTGGTATTTGTGGCAGCTAGATAATTTTGCAGAACTTAACTGTATTTGCAGAGCTGCTGTATTTAAAAGCAGTCTTTATTTTTGCTTCAGACCTGGTAACAAAATGTAAAATGTTCTTTGGTGCTATGGCTTTTCGCACCAATGTAATTAATAGCTATTTCATTTTATAAAGTTACACAGCATCCCATGGTTTTCACAATGCTGATAACTGGTTACACATCCTCTGTTCAGGAAGCGGTCTGAGCTGTTGTATGACCTGAGCTATCGGGTGAATGTTTAATAAGCTTAAAAATGCTGTAGCAATGTCACTGACTGAAGAGTTTCACGTGAAAATCCACTGTTTCAAGACACAGCTAAAGAGAAGCTGGGCATCGGTGCCACAGAAACATCATCTTTGCACCTGAAGGTGGCACTAAAACCACAGGGAAGAGACCCATCACCGTCTCACTGACTCAGTAGTGGGAATTGCACAATCTATAGGGCCAGATTTTTGAGAGGAAGTGCAAGCACACCTGGCAAGTCTTTCCTGCCGACTGTAAAATACATATTTCTTACAAGTGTCACAGATTAGAAAAGACAGCCGAATGATACTCTAGTATTCCCTAAAGAATCAGTCATATCATTGTATTATTCTTATTTTCCTCCCCTGATAAATAAATCCTGGGTGAGTGAGCAACTCCATTTTTTTTGGCAGTTTTATCTTCATAAATTTATTGCTTGTATTTATTTGTCCTTTTTTTTTCCAGTTTTGTTGAATAATTTGCATAAGCAAAAGTGATTATCAGTCACAAATAAGTAAACTGCTCCTATATTTGCTATTCACAGTTATTGTCATATGAGGCACACAGAGTTACTCAACAATGTTATGTAGAAAACTAAATTTTCCTTCCACTGACTGTTAAATAAAAAAAAACCAAACCAAAACAATCCAGATATTTTCTGGAAATAGTGTGATATTGAGAAAGATTAAATTTGGCACAGAAAAAAACCCTAGCAAAATCAACAAGAACCTGTAACACCATTGACATGTGAACAGGAAGTACAAATATAAATGTTTTAACAACTTATCATCAATCAGAAAAATCTATTTTTTCCACATGATGTACATAAATCATATTGTATTATCTCTGTTCTGGTTACATAATCTACATACGTGGAAATTAGGTTAACGTTTCTTGACACTGTATCATTTTTCCAAATCAGTTTTTTCTTGTTTGAAATCTGTTTTTCCTCAAAACACATTTTTTTCCTGATGTGGCAGACAAAATCTATGGAAATGGGTTTTCCTCAGACCTTAGAATAAACCGCTGAGCATCTATCTATATATTTTTATTAATAATGGTATTAATTGCAGGATACTTTCTGTGTTTAAAATATCATTTAGTTAGTTCTAGACTGTTTGTTGTTCATGATGAAGTAAATGAAAATATATATGAAATCCTTTTTATTGCAGCTTATGCCACAAATGGTTTTATTCATCTGAGAACATTTTTACAGGATTAACCCCACAATGACCCTTAACAAAAGTATGCAAATAAAGTGCTTACAACTTCCAGGATAGCCCTTGAGTCTAAAATTCTGCCAGCTGTAAGCCAACAACTGAGAAGCTTCCTAAAAACACATGTTGTGCCTTGTTGGCACATCTTTCACGCAGCAGCAGCTGGCTGCTGGGAGATGTGAGTCCCCAGCTCTAGCAGTGGTTCGTGCAATTCAGTGTTTGCACAAATAACAGTACACCCACTCTGTAAAACCCAAGAAAATCTCCACAGTCCCTGTGCACTAAATCTAAGTCTTTCTAAAACTTCTGCTACCAAGCATGTAACCAAGATAAGCCAACGTGGTTCAGTGGTAAGTAGTACTCTGGCTGTAGGGAAACGTGACGGAGAATGCTGTTTAACCGAATACAGGGCTCCTGTAGTCCAGCATCTAGAGAAAACTCTCACTCAGGAAGGTGTCTCCCTTGTCTCCTCTTAAAGATTGTTAAACAATTAGTAGCTTGGAGTTTGCTAACCATTCAAAGGCAGTTTTAACATATAGATATTTCCAACCAACAGTCTTCCCAGAGCTTTTAATACTCAGATTTTTACTATGCCAAAGAGCCTAACAAGTACAAAGACATTTTTTTTTTACTTATCCATTTGAATAGGTAAGCACCATAAGCACTTCCCTAACATCCATCATGACAGTACTTCTACATGTTATGTTAATTACCCCTTTTATTAAATATCATTTGCAACCAATACACATTCCTTACAGCATGTTACCCACTATTATTTATTTACAGGTGTTATGGTTTTAGCTAGGATAATTTTCTTCACCGTAGCTGGTGCAGTGCTGTGTTTTGGACTTGTTATGAGAATAATACTGATAACACCCGGGTGGTTTAGATGTTGCTGGGTAGTGCTGAACTAGTCAAGGACTTTTCCAGCCTCTCATGCTCTGCCGGGTGCACAAGAAGCTGGGAGGGGAGGGGGCACAGCCAAGAGAGCTGATCCAAACTGGCCAAAGGGATATTCCCAATCATATGACGTCATGCCCAGTATATTAATTGGGGGGAGCTGGCCGGGGAAGGCAGCAATCACGGGTCGGGAACTGGCAGCGTCAGTTGGTGGGTATTGAGCAGTCGCACCGCTTGTCAGGGTTTGGGTTTGGTTTTTTTGGTTTGTTTTNGGCTTCATTTCTCTCCCTTGTTCTTTTCCTTTTTATTATATTATCATTATTATAATTGTTATAATAATCACTGTTATTATAATTACCATTATTACTATTTTATTTTGATTATTAAACTGTTCTTATCTCACCCCATGAGTTTTCTTGCTTTTGCTCTCCTGATTCCCTCCCCCATCCCACAGGGGTAGGGGCAGTGAGCGAGCGGCTGGGGCTAAACCACGACAACAGGGAACAGATCTTCCTTGTGGAATGGAGAAGAACAAGGGTATATACCCAGATCATCAAGAGGCCAAGCATCTACCCAGCATACTGATTTCAAAGGATGGTAGTTATGTTGATCCCTAATTTCTGAATTTTCTACCTACACTGATATTTTCCTTTCTGAATATTATCATGCAAATCTAACAGACAAGGTGGTACCACGTAAGTACCTGATTTGCAATTGAAAAGGTCTGAAAATGGCATTTGATCTTCTCAGATGAAAAGCACTTTTTGAAATGGCACCTGATGATGCCTCTGGACATTACTGAAATTTGATAGGCATCCCTGTGTCTTAACTCCCCTTATTGTCCTTTGGAATAAGTGCACAATGGTTTTAACAATAGTGGTAGATGACTAGGTATTTCTGTAAAACCTGGCCCCAAGTGAACAGAAAAAGCTTATATTCCTTCCATTACTATTGTCCAGTTCTGGTCTTTCAACAGGCAAGCATCCCATTAGTTCCCTGTACTTGAATTTTTAAAACTAATTGATTGGTAATTAAAAGCCAACTTAAAACTAAGAAACTTTAAGCACAATTCACTGTGCAAGTCATAGTAGCTGGAATGATGAAAAGCATTTAAGATGCTGGAACTCACTCTTGACCTGTTGAAAGGCCATAGGATAGCAAAACAGTATCTTCTGGCTTTCTACTCTGTTTTGTGGCTAGGAATAACCTACAGAAGGTCTCATATTCATGGTTCATATGGCACTCACATACCTCCACCATCTGCCAATCTATGTAAAGATAGCTGCTATACAGCTAGTCACGTGCTGCTCTGAGTTTCAAAGTCAGGGTTTGTTTTTTTTCCACCTGAAAACTATATTTGGCACCACAGCAAGTGGAAACTATTATCGGTTTGTTCAAAACAAACTGCCAAGGCTGACAGGCACAGCACCTATCAATACTGCAGCTCATAGGACAAAGATTAAATGAAGCGATCATAAGTTGTTGACTTAGTTAAACAGCACAAGAGTCCACAGAAATTATAGAACAAGATAAACTTAAATCATAAAGGAGGTGGACATGGTCTTGGACATCAAGATAAACAAAAAAATCCCAAGAGAGCTTAACTGTTAGGCTGAAAAACTTTAAAAGTAGGAAATAGAGCTAAGTCATTCCTGATTTCTCCATTCTAGGTAACACAGTAGAGTCAGGGATGTGTTAAACCATTTGATGCAGTCTTGATCTTATGCGTAAAAGCAAGCACTGCCACAATTTATACAGTCCTCTTAACAACATAGTTAACAGGGTGTATGTGAGAATAGGACGTGATCTCTGTGAACTACAAGAGTGTAAAAGTGTAAGATTTATCAGAAAGGCAACTTCCAAATTCCACCAAAACAAACTTACATCTTGTTCAACTTTCTCCTTCCCTCAGGGGCCAGTGTGAAACACTCTGCAGGTGGGAATAGGACTGCTGAGAGGTGCGACAGGACGTAAATATTTTCTGATGCCCCTGCTCATGGCTAATATAATTTCCATAGGTTTTGCTGTAATTATGATAGTTAGGAAATATATTTTCAAAATAAAGTCCATGTACTTGGTATCTAAATAAATTTCTGATCTTCATTCGGGAAAGAGTTCCATAGTTTCATTGCATGATATGGGTATAAGTACTTCCTTTTAACAGTTTTCTTTGCGTCTTTTCAGTTTACCTGAACATCAACTTATTTCACCCCTTTTTGTATTACAAGATGAAAAAACCCATGGATTTTGTCTCTTTATCTCAAGTTTATATTGCTAACAGTCAATTTCCCATGTCTGAAATTTTCTTATGCACCTTAGATAAAAATATATTACTTCATCAATGACATACTGTTATAGAACATCTACAAACAAAAAAAGAATAATTTCTCCAGAGCAAATGAATTTTACAGGACTGTGGAAAAAAAAGCTCGAATATTTTTTCTCTGTAAACCCCAACAGATACAAAAAATTTTGAAAGTGTCCAACTAATGTGTTGTGAAACTATTTGCAAGCCAATTCAAAAAGTCAGACATCCTTTTTTGTGCACGGATAGTAGAAAGAAAAGCCCTATGACTTACCTGCACAGCCCAGAGGTAGTCCAGACGCAGCTTCAAGTCCACTTGTCTGGAATGCAGTGCCAAAGCACAAGAAAAGAGCAAAATGGCTAGTATTGGTTCATAGCCACGCATATAAAAGGAGCCACCCCTTAAAAATAAAAGGAAAGTAAATGGGTTATTACAGGTTTTCTAATACCTAACACTGCATATTTTTAATATTAGATATTTTAGAACATGTTTCTAAAACACATTAGTTTAGAACACGTGGGTACCCCCTAATTACTAGCCTTTTTTGAAGAGGCACATACAGACAGGGAGATGGGTAACAGTAAATCTGATTACTGCATCTCACCAACATTCAACTTTTTGAGGATTTTATAATGCTATACATTATTGTAATGTGTATGCATACTTTTAATCAGGAAAGATAAAACCACTCAAAACTTAAAAGCTTAAATGAAATTGGAATTGGTTGAGGGCTGCTGAAATATGGAAGTGAATTTTTTAAGAGTGTTTTTCTATTTCATATTATAATTAGACTGCAGTGTGTTCAACTGAGGTACGTTAGCATAAAACTACAGAATAATGGAGCAACACTTGCTAGTTCCCAAAAGCTGAACTCCTGTTGATGGATATTACTAGATCCTCCAATTGCGGGGGAGAGGATGGCTTAAGTATGTCTTATGCTCTACTATGGATACTAGAAAGAAGTATAGTCCTAAGCAGCACTGTATGCTAGAGGACAATTCACAGATGAGTAGCCAATGTCATGACTATCTATACAGAAATACCTATTGCTTTACCTTTGCAAGATACCTACCCCACTGCTTTTCTGTAACCACTGAGTTCCAGGATAACTATGTACAAAATTGTAACAAAAAGCAGGAGAATAATTTTTGGCAAGGAAGAGACACGTAGAAATATTGCCAAGGTGAGAGTCCCCACCACACAGGAAAGGAAAGCATAGTGGGCTGTGTCACATGGAAGTTCATTCATTGTTTTATTTGTTCCACCAGGAGAAATGATAACTATTGAACTGCTGGAATTGGTATTCCAAACCCAAGGCATACAGCCAACCTAGAAAAGACAGGAGAGGCGAGAAAGGGAGAAAGTTAAATATGAAATAAACAGAAATGCAGCTACTATGGGGGCTGACTGTAGTTCATTTCTAATTGGGAAAATATGGCCATGGAGTTCCCATTGAGCTCACTGCTCTAATAAAATCTCTCTCATTTTCCTGGTACGCTTTACTCCATTT